>DWKW01000144.1:0-20878 GCA_018250115.1 Doberes anticus | reverse complement strand
TCAATTCGAAACACAGCAGTTCTCACACTGTTGCTTTACCGCAGAAATATACTTCGACATAAGACTCTACCACCATCAAACCACCACCACCATTTGTTGATGATCGGTTGACGATTGTTCTACTATGCTCATTTGTAACACTGTCATGAATTATGAACTATATGAATATCACGAGGATTTAGTCACAACTTATTACTATGCTTATTGATACAGCTTTAAAATACCAGGATACCAACAAATGTAGCCCGTAAAATTTCACGGCATGGATTACAGCGGACAGTGGGTGCTGTCGCTAAAGTTACGGTTTTAATACAAAAATAAAGTTGAACGAGGACGCGCAGTTGCTGCCGCTCCGCAATGTTGAGCCCGATTTATTGCCAGCCAACGACCATTCGTTTCCGATACTTTTGCTGGATTATGAAATCTCTATTGAGCTTTATGTTTTTAATCTTCTGTATGATTTTTTTAATGTTGTTAAATCGTGTTAAGTGAATGGCAGTCTAGTGGTTAAAAACCCCGACTTCGATACATCGGGTTTCAAATCCCGGCGCGCACTTGAAAATTTACGAAATTATGTGCGTATTAAAAAATTATAATCACTTACTTTAAGGGTGAAGGAAAACATCGTAAAGAGACATGAATATCTGAGAGTTCTCCAAGGCATGTAAAGTCGGCCAATACGCACTTAGTCAGCGGGGTGGTCTATGGCCTAAAATCTCTCGTCTCTAATTGGAGGCCCGTCCCCAGCAGTTACACAATAATGGGTTGATGATAAGGTTAATTGGTTACAATTGTTTGAGATCCAGAATTTAAATACTATGGACTATGGAACATAAATTGAATCGAAGGAATAAAGTATTACAATAAAGCTTCAAACTCATTGCATCACAGTATCATTTCCTCTGTCATTGACATACAAAGACAAGAGCACAATCACCAGAAACAGACACCTAAATTCATCATTTAGTAGATTGAGTTAAACTTTATATAAATGCTGAGAAGGTAGACAAAAAAAAAAAAATTATTGATGTGTATTCTGCCTAACATTTGATCGTGGTACAGTCTTATGTCGAGGGCTCGTCTGGGACACCAGTGCCGTAACTATTTCTGTAAAGCCACAGTACTGATATGTTTCGGTTCGTAGGGTATGACTAACCATAACCATATAATAATGTGCCTAAGCACAATACACTGGACAGATTGCACTTCAACTAAATCCACAGGAGTACTAACGTGCGACCTCTGACAGAACTTCTGTCTTATTTAAGGTTGGAAAAGTCCACGGGATGCAGACCCTTTACACCAACGTAACACCAATTAATGGCCTATACGCTCGTTTGCTACTCCTTTAATTACAAAACCATAAGCTTCATAACATTACGGTGGAAATATGTCTTAATTTAATTCAATTTTAATTTCTAAAAAGTACTTAGTATTGTTTAGTTATCATTACCTTAAAATTCTAGGCAATATCTACCTTAAAATTACGGCTATTGTAATACATTCGATTACTTTTGTTTCGGTATAAGCTGTTTAACTCTTCCGGGATCCGTTCTTAATACTGTAATGCTGGAATAAAGTACAATTTTAAAATACAGTATTTTATAGTACGCTGTTATGGTAACTACCATAGGCAACTGCCTATGTCAATTATTGTAATCTACCTACTAAAAGGAAAAAATATGATTCCATATAGTCGGCGTATTTAATAAACGCAAATGTAAATCAACCTATGATTTAGAACAAAAGCTCGAACCGCCTTACTAAAGTTTAGGAGCAACAATATTACAGTGTACACAAGTTTGATACGTGTCGGCCCTGTAAGGGACAAGAGCGCTGGGTTAATGGGTAAATCGTTGTCGATGATACAGAAATACTGCTTTATTATTTTGTTTTATAAGCTTATACTGGATGGATGGAAGGATTCCGCTCGGATTTTGTAGAAAAATATTATTTTTCGCAAATGGAATGTTATTCCTTGTTTACAATGTTTTCCTCATGAGGTATTTTAAGGTAAATGTTGCTTTTACTTTGAACTAGGCGCATGATAGAGGACGGAGCTACAGACTGAACAGACTTGTTTCAAACAAGTTAGTAAGAAATATAAACTTACTAATGTCATCGCGGTTTGTTCATTTATTAATGCATACAATTTGTGAAAACAAGTAATTAAGAGCTCTATCCATGGTTCAGCGACAGAGGTCCGCATTAATATTTTGCTTATGGGAAATTAAAAAAAGGCATCAATAGTGAAGTAGCAAAAAACTTTTTAACGAATTTAAATTCATTGTATAAGTGTTAGAAGTAAATACGAACGATGTGCAGGTCATCTGTAGATAAGCGATAGATAGGTGTCCAGTCATACTTAAACTAACACCTGTTGCTACTAAAGAGATGTACGTACAAAATTTTATAAATTGTACATTTATCATGTAATATGAAATTTATGACAAATCTTGAAATACATAAAAAATAAATTAAATTACAGTTTTGGACATCGTTTTTGTTTTCAATGCAATCAATTTACAGCTTCGATTCAAAATAGTTTGTGTTAGTCTTATGTGAAAAATGTATCTAAATTAAGCTTTTTAAACAGCTAAAATCTTTGTCTTTAAAAAAAACACTTATAATAAAAAATACTTATCACCCGAGCACATGCTTCGTTATAGATACAAATATATGTATGTATTACCTACTTACTATCAAAATGTGATACGTATTTAAAAGGTAAGTAATTTTTAAAAAGCGACTAGGTTTATCTACTACGTCTATCTAAAGCAGTGATGTGAAATCTCGAGGCAGATAACGAATGCGCGGTTAATTTGTTTGTATGTTGATAATGAGATCTGAAGATTATCTGACGAGTGAAATATTCCGCGGTTTAAATGTGACACAGACTACGTTAAGGGTACGATTCTCGACTGTTTATTTTAATTATACTTATAAATTATTTCCTATATTATATTACATTATGGAAAATAAAATATTATCAAAAGAGTATTACTTAATCAATAAAAGTTGTGGCTATTATACCTATCAGTCTACCCAGTTGCCACTATGAAGATTTGAGTTCGAAATTTTGGCCAGAAACGCCGAGAAAATGACGGTGATAGAGTTTTGTGTCGATCTAGTTGAAACTATTTCTTCCGTAAAGCAGTAGTATGACCACTACTATGTTTAGGTTTGAAGTGGTGAGACAAGAAACATTTTGTTTCACACATATACTTATTTCAGCCGTAAAGCAGCATTGTGAGCTTACAATAAGGTGGCCTGCATATTCCAAAGCTTCGCTCTGCACCGACCGAAATTCTATTTGGAGTCGTACGTTGATGTACGGCAAGAATAGATGGAGCGCCGTCACAAAAGAACCTTCGATAAAAGACTACCACCATCTATCAAAAAATCACCTTTCATTTCACTTATTTTGAAATACTGCCGAATTAAAAATTATTTTTGTTTATAGCAGGTCGCAAAGTTTCAATACCTCCGAATTTACCTTTTGGCTCAGTGCCTGGAACTAGCAAGGTGGATTGAATACAAGCTCTATGTTTATATGCCTCGAACTCGATCAACATGTGCCCTTCTTGTGGCAGTACCTGTTTTGTACACATCATTTTCATATATTATGCATTTTGCTAGCTATTGGTAGCCTAAGACAGACTAGAAATTTTAATAGTGGTAGAGACTTATGTCGAAGGCTCGCCTGCGTAAAGCAGTCGTATAACCATTGCTGTGTTTCGGTTTGAAGGGTGTGGTTAGGCAGAAGACCGTAGAGTAGCAACGTAGCATCTGCGTACGACTTCCAATAGGACTTCGAACATATTTGTGGTCGGATGCGGATATCCATGGGCTGTAGTCACATCAGGTAGCTTACACGCTCATTTGTAACTCCTTTGCAATAAAAAAGACTGTCTTAACATTTGTTATTTAACTTTAATAACAGCATGATATTACTTATAGTATAGTACTACTAGTAGAAACACATTTAGAGTTAATTAGAAATTCTTAAAATAACCTGGAATCCGAACTTGGTTTTGGGCTGAGAACATCAAAGATCAAAGGGTAAGTGCGAGGTGCTTGGTTATTATTTAGGTAGATAGGTTTATTTTTTTCACTGGCTAAGAAATGGCTGAAGTGGATTTAATTATTTAATAAGGTTGTAAGACCAATCATTCAATTTGTTTAATAAAAATAAAGTTGAAGAACGAAAAAATAAACCTTCAATTATCTTCAGACCCCATTCACATTGAGTTGTTCCCCTTAACGATTATAAGACAGCACTTACAAAGAAGGTAACAGATTTTTAAACACGTTATGAATTAGTGTTCGAGTAAATAGAGATAAGGATGTCCTTTGTTTAAAGTTTTTAAACATTACATGTGACTTGTTATTATCGCGGAGATTTATCATTGATAGCGACTGTAGTAAGAACGATCTCGACTGCGAAGTACTTATATGTAGGTCCTGCAATGTATGCCAGATACTCGTTTACATGTTGAAAATAAAAAGAGACTGAAGACTGTACATGATGGCACCGCGATTTTCTTTATTTGTTTAAATAACTTCTTATTATAATCAAATTGACTTTTTGACAAGACGAAACTTACAGTAACAAAATCATTACGTATTTTACAAAACATTCTGACTTCCCGTTTTTAAGCCGATTACAGTATGATAATATTGTCGTTAAAAGAACATAAAAATAGTATTTTAACAGTTGGTCAGTTAGACGTAGGCAAGGCGTAAGATATTTTTTTGAAAACGTACTGATATACTTTTTGTGCCCATTGGTGTCGAATGAGCTATTACTAAATCGATAAAATTTTAATTTGTGAAGTGAGCAAATAAATCACACAAAGCAACAGTCATGTCCGTCTCAACATAAAATTTAAGCCTCGAATATTTACTTAATGTATCTTATTCGAAAATATAAACTACAAGTCTCATTTGAAGCTGCTTAACACAATAACCATTTGGTAAACACAGCATTCTAGTGAAATGAAGTGATCACAATCTACATCATTTAAGTATAGAAAAATTGCAACTCGTTATATAACTTACTCGTAAGTACTTGTTGAATACGTAACAAATTTACCCGTGTAAGTGTTGTAATACCAACCTTTACTAATACAGTTTCTGAAAAATAACAAAAAAAAAGCATATCCTAATATAAAATAGAATGCCAGTCATCACATAATGGCAGTCTCAACTTTATCATCTAGACATTAGTGCCACAAAGGATACTTGGAAAACAAAAACATTCCTAGAAAATTTTATAAATAACTTAACAATATCTTTTATTATAATTATTTTGGATAAGAGGACAATAATTGTCGTTGCTTCATTGCCTAGTTTTAAACTTATCTAAACTGAAAGATTACTCAATATGTATTGTGGTTATGTGTGATCTAAGTTAAAATTTTAAGTATCATCTGTTTAGGAAAAATGTGTTTGATGGTGGTAGAGACTTATGTCGAAGGCTCGCCTGCGGCGACACCACCGCTACACCTATTTCTGCCGTAAAGCAGTGTGAGAACTGATGTGTTTCGGCTTGAAGGGTGCAGTTAGGCAGACGACACTGAACGGGAGGCATTTCAACGTAGTCCTCAGGAGTAGCAACGCATCCACACACCACCTCAGGTGTAGATGTCCATGGGCTGCAGAGACCACTTAACATCAGGCCTGCATGCTCGTGTGCTATTCTGTTATTATAATTTTAAAAAAATGTTTTCATTTCTTGTTTTAGTAAGACGATTTTAATGGGAATTGTCAAACATCTCTGTGTAAAATTGTTTGTTCGTATTGAGTCTGCAAGTTGATATTGAGTGAGTGTGTGTAAAATTTTACATTTCTTGATCAATTTTTAAAGTTCGACAAGGATTTTTACAGGCATAATTTGCTTGTTTTATTTTTAAAGATGTAAAGGCCGTCTCTATCTTTATGTTTGTTATTAACTTTTGATTTTTTTTAAACTTGACTATTGTCTATTCCATATTTATCAATGTTTCATTTTAATAATTTCTTGGAAAATAACAGATTTAAAGACGAGATGATATAACATGGTACACATTGTCTACGATGTAATAAGTCTATTTAGATAATATATTTGTTTTAACAATTTTTAAGTTTCATTGGTTTAGTTTTTCTGTAGTTAATAGCAAAGTTAAAAATTTGTTACTTAAAATTTTTGGTTAATAATTAAACAATGTACAATATTTACTTACTCGGACTTTAACAAAACTTTAATAACCGTTCACTAACAAAACAAAGACAGAACTCAAGTACACTTCAAACTACTTCTAAAATGCTTATTCTCATCTTAAAACTACCAATTTGTAGTCTAATTGTTCCCTATGGATTTTTAAATAAAGTTATAGAGATGTTATTTTCATGGGTATTAAGGGTGGTTTCAAAGACGGTGCCCTAACAAGAGGCCTTAGGTTTCGTGTTGTCGAAGCCCATACAGATGCTATTGTTTCGATACTTATAACCCCTTTGTATTGTAATAAAAGTGTTGTAAAAAAGAACTTGCGTGTACGAGACAAACAGATGCTTGAGATATTGAAAATGCAAAATAACTTTTTCATGTTTTATTATAGGTCAGAGGAACTTTGCGTAGAATCCGTCTATAGAAATACTGTTTCATCTTTTCTACTACAAAGCAATAATTGCACTAGAGTAATATTGTATTTTTATTGCATTTATTGTCATCTATATGTAACCTTTTGTCCACAATAAATAAACTTTGACATTGAGTATTGCACTATAGTCCAAGCGGTATTAAACTTAGTAGTCTTCGAAGGAAGCAAGGTGGCGGAGTGAATTATTACGATTAATATTATTTTAGCTTTAATTGCAATCCGAAACTGCGATAATATAAAGGACACTTTTTTTCGTAGTCCCCACCATGTAGGATATAATAAAGTGTAGTTAAAGATAATTGACAGTCCTTCTAAGGTCAATTAAAATTTCATTAGTTATAGTATGTTCTTGTAAGGGCACATAAATTCGAATCGTAAAGGCACTTTCTATGCGTAAGTTTAAAACGATCATGAGACAGGAATACGCGTCGCGAATCACGACACCGGTATCGGCGATTCGACGTCATTTGGTTTATGTTATCTTCATTTATGCCTTTAAGGTTACTGTGGCTCACTAGAGACGAATAGAAAGCGTTCCAACTCTATCTTCTTGAGCATATTTCAAATGTTCCATCGAGGTAGGAATATCATTCAGTGGCAACTGCTGGTATTTGAATGAAGGTGATAAAGTCTTCTGTCGAAAAAATGGCAGAGACAGATAGCCTGTCCAGATAGGTGGTTTTCTAACCACAAAAATTATACGAGTACAACATTCTGTCTACATAAGTTATAAAGTCTTCTGAAGCCTTACCTGTAGCCTTCTGACCAGAAAGCTAATAGAGCTTTCTGTCATGATTTCGGTGACATGTTATTTCTTTGATGCAAATAACACGTAAACACTGGATCAGGACCCTATCTCCTAAATTTACAGTTTATTTTTAATTGAACCGTACTCTCGACATGGTTGAGTCTTATGTTGAAGATTTGAATAGGCCTTCACCAACGCTGCATCTATTTATGCCGTAAAGCAACCAGTGTGATAACTGCTGCGTTTCGGTTTGTAGGATGTACCCAGTGAGGAAAAGACACAGGACAGGAGAAAATCCTACTTAGTCCTCAGGAGTAGCAACGCATCCACATACAACCACAGCTAAAACTTCCTCCCTACTTTAGGTTTGATGTAGATATCCATGGGCTGCAGTGACCACAACACATCAGGTTGCTTGCATGTTCGTTTGCTATTTTAGTATCTACCGGAAAATTGGTAACTTAATTTTCACACACATATTTTATTTTTACTTAACTATGTATGACTACTATGACAAAATTGTGACTGGACATTGAAAACATTTAGAGTAAGTATGTGATGGAAAAAACTGTTTAGAGGTTTCTGAACACAAAACTGTTTTATCTTATCCGTTTGCCTATTTAACATTATGTGTGTTTGTTCGCGAATCACGCAAAAAATGCTGATGAGATTTTACTAGAACTTATACGGTTTAAAATTATACAGTTAGAATTAAATATTGCCATAAGTTTGGACAAGATCTGTTCAATAGAACCATATATATACATACATACAACTTGACCCCTTTACAGTATGTGCCTACATATAGCTACGGTGGATAAATTAGAATGGTACAATTTGTCTTTTATTCACTCTCAAGCGTCGACAACATCGCGGGCAGATGTCTAGTTAAAAAATATAATATCATTTATAATACTGTAACATGTACCTATTTTATGAATAAATACTTAGAAAAAATGTTACTTTTTAAGTTTACACATACCTACAGATGAGTGGAGGAAGACTGCAAAGCCTATCAGCTTCAGAACTGATAAGAACCTCTTGAAATATTTAGATGTCGTTACCTAAGCACCTGGTATTGACCAAAATTGAACCCGAAAACTTTTGCATTACCTGCATTGAGCCAAAGGATAATTTGGCTTAAGGATAAATATTTTGTTACTATACATATTGTATCTACCCACAAACTTATAAATATTCTTAGTTTTGAATTACTGCAAACTATCTGTTCCAATCCAAAATCAAAATAGGTAATATAACATACCGGTCCCTAAGTAGGCAAGTTCTTATATGTCTCTAATTAAAATATCATCGGATAGATTTCTATATTTGGATAATTAAATTAGTCAGTAAAGTAGCCATTAAAATAATTGTATCGTAAAATTATTTTGCACGTTGTACGAAAACTCCAGGCAGTAAGTTAACTTGAAGGTTAAAGACCTTAAGGTGGGCATCGCCGTGACCTTCATTTAAAACAACAACAAGCTTTGAATGAGCTCTACTTGGCGGCTCTACTACCGGCTACTGGCTATCCAAGAATATAGTAGAGTTGGCGTACTTTCTCAAGGATTATATTAAGGCTCCTTCGATAGAATAAATTGAATGAATGAATTAAATTATACGTTGTGTTCTAAAAGTTGTAAAAGTAATAAATTTTTATTTCAAAAAGTTCAATTTATACGTTTATTCAAATAAAATGTTTAAATGTTAACGAACAAAAGGTAGAGTACGTAAGGTGATCGCGAGAGTCGCGACGCTACCGCGGCGGGATCTAGGCTCATATTGATTGCCGGTGACATTCTTATCAATACACCCCCGGCGCGGCCGCTCCGCTCGGCGTTCAAAAGAAACAGAAACGTTTCTTCGCGCGCTCACAACGCAACGGAAAAAAGGGCGGAGACATCGTCGCGGCGTCGCCATCCAATGGTAGCTCGCGCGCGACGTCGTACGACCAATCGCGCGGCAGCGCCGGGGCGGGCGCGCGCACGCGGCCGCGCCCTCGGCTCGCTCCGGCTTTTTATTTATTGTTGCGCGACACACCGCGCGCGACGGGCGTGTGATGCGCGCATAGATCGACCGACGAGCATGGAGTCCGCCGTGGACTCAGCGTCGACCGCGAGCGAGGTGAGCGGGAGCTCCGGGGGCTCGCCGCGCGTGAAGGCGGTGTCACCGGCGCGGGCACTCAGCCCGCCGCAGCAGCTGCTGCCTCGGCTGCCACTGCCGCCACCCGGCCTCGGCCTGCTGGGTTCGCTGCAGATGATGCACCATTCACCGCTCGAGCTGATGGCGGCGGCGCACCACCACGGTCCGCCACGCTACGGCAGCCCGCCGCCCATCTCCACCTCCGACCCCTCTGCCAACGAGTGCAAATTGGTCGACTACCGTGGCCAGAAGGTGGCAGCTTTCATCATCCAGGGCGACACGATGCTGTGTCTGCCGCAGGCTTTCGAACTCTTCCTGAAGCACCTGGTCGGAGGGCTGCATACTGTGTACACAAAACTAAAAAGACTGGACATAGTGCCGCTGGTGTGCAATGTGGAACAGGTGCGCATATTGCGCGGTCTGGGCGCCATCCAGCCGGGCGTCAACCGCTGCAAGCTGCTCTCCTGCAAGGACTTCGACGTGCTCTACCGGGACTGCACCACGGCAAGGTACGTTTCATCTACCGATAATCATTTGGATGGACGGTTTTCTTTCAATAATTAAGTGATCGTGATGTGTGATTTAGTTTAGTGTTTTTATATTATTTTATCATTGTTGGCGTTATTTTTTATATTCATTACCGCATCGATTACTTTTGTTTTGTTTACCTCATTGTTACAAAATTTCTGTTAATTTTAATTTAAAAATCGCGATAGTAAACCTTTAAAAAGCAACTGATAATAAGAAGCTTGTCAAACGAACCTAGACAAATTGTACTGAAAAACGTAATACAATGTACTCAGAGGTGCCTACTGTATCGGTGCATAATAGGATAAAGACAAGCCCGCATCCCGTGTTTGTGGTGGCCTGGTCCCAGGCCGGCAGGCGTGAGGAGACGCATCTCGAATGGGGAAGCGCGCGCGATTAATTTTTCACGTTTTAATACGCGCCAAATATTTCCACCGGGTTAAATATTAAAACGCACTTCGGCGACGGAAGGGTTAAATCTCTGTTAATTAGCGGCCGGGGCGTAAATATTTGAGTAGTAATTTTTACAAACGCTAAAGTTAGATTAAAAAATCTTGTTTTGTTGCGCGCATCGCTCGTCCGGGTAGGCCTATATAGCGGTGCCTTCCCCGAATGCGATTTTAAAAATGTAATGTCCGCGGCAACTGTGCGTTTGGGATACATAAAGTTTAATTTTTCGCTCGTATTGACGCTTTTTGCGGGTAATATTTAATGTTTGTTTATTGGTGAGCGGAAACGTTTGGTGCGAAGCGGGTGTCGCTCGAGTCTGTGACTCACATTTATGTTCCATTTTATATTGTCATCGTGCCCATTTCCATTTAGCTGATTAAACATCATATTCAGCGTAATAATAACATTAAAATTTGGATAGTGTTCCATAAACAAATTATGTTCCTTTGAATCTAAAACGTTCACGTTTGTGAATTATTTATTATGCTCTAGTTTATTCGTTATAGAGTCCTGTGATTCGATGAGACTTTTATTTGCAATGTAAATTTTAAAAGAATGATGAAAAGATGAAAAGATTGATGACAGTCGAAGAAGCGAAAATAATATGTATGAACCGTAGCATTTGGCGGTCTTTGGTCTCTGCCTACCCCAATGGGAGACAGGCGTGAGTTTATGTATGTATGTAGGTATGTATGTAAATTTTAAATATTTCTGTTACATTTACATTTATTTTATCTTTCAGATTAGCATAACAATATGCGTATTATTCTTATTATGAAATCGATAAACGGGTTTATTTAAACCTGCTAAAAAATATTTAATATAGAAAAAATGCAATCACGAATAAAAAAATGTTAGGTATATTAAAAGTTACTTAACTTCTGCAAGTGTGAATTCATACAAGCTATCTGTCTTCGAATGACAGGTTATAAAATACTTATAAAAAGCAATTAGTTGTAATAATAGTGATCATTTATATTGATGAGCTATCCGTAGGTAGCTTATTATATATAAGTACGCACTCTACCTATGTAGATAGTAGGTACCCATTGAGTACGTACATGCAATCTCTAATATGAGGTTGTATAGGTAATTCATTTTACCTCGTTATTAAAATGCAGTCTCATCGACAACTGCATATTTAATTCCGACGATTGTTTTAAAATAAAGCAGAAAAATTGTGACAAATGTGTTCAATGGAATAAGAGATTTTGTAATAAACCTTCATATGCAATATAACTTATCAATACCTTCAGAATTCACAAATAAATGATTTATAGAGCAGCATAGAGCCGTAAAGTTGATGAGAGCGTCTCTTGGTGTTCACGCGTCGTTGGCTGCTCATCTTGCACCCTCCGTCGACTGCACCCGCCTAATTAGATCATTAATAGACAAAATTCGATTAGCTTTTTGTTAAACACTGCGTATTGTAAAGTTTTAAACGCTATGAGTTGTGTAATTAATTTGAAGCATACTATACGTTGATAAATATACGCGAAGGGCTTGTAAATTTCTTAAACTTTTGAATAATAAAATGTACAATATTTTAAGTATTAATGACATGCAGCCCGTCTGATGTTAAGCACTCGCTGTAGTACATGGACATTGGACATTCACATCCAACGTCAAATAGATTTCGTTTTGAGGTCGTACGTGGATTAGTTGCTCCTGAGGTCTCTATCTACTCTTCAAACCGAATCACTGGCAGAACTGTACTGTACTGAGAGCTATAAGAAAGAAATAGGTGTAGCGCGTAATAGGCCCGCTTCCGATTTATTGACATAAGACTCTACCACTAAATTGATCTAAATTAAAATCAACATTTAAAAAAGTATTCAATAACCTCCTCTCTGCAAGTGAATTATATTTCGCTCTACATACTTCAATCATCAGTTTCGCAATAGGTACGTACAATCAAACAAAAAATGAACCGTACCTGATCGCATCCAAATAAAAAACTAAATATTTGAAAAATAATCGCAATATTTGTGATGCTACAAAGATACTTAGTAACGCAACTGGAGATAAGATTAAAAAATAAATGGAGGCCGATCTCCGTGCGGCAAAATCAAACTAATCTGTATTGACACGTTTCCACCATTACGATTCCAGTGATTCCATCCACTGAGAAATCTCGCTTACAAATAACATGTTTTTATAATGCTTCTACGAGTGTGTGTGTGGATTCGTGGCATTTGGGGATAAATAGTAATTTTTCGCCGGTCTGCACGTGCTTAATTGTAAACAGAGAACATTTCTACGAATGTTCTACGTTATTACGTTTCTAGGTTATTTTATGGCATTACTTACGAATCAATTACCTACTATGCACATAAATTGTTTGCAACGTAATCATGAATATACAATAAATAACAATAAAACTACTAGCAGTTATAAAAAAAATCTAACGTACCTAATTAATGAATCGTACTTATCTTTGTTGTATTTGTCCTATGCAAAAAGTAAGACTAGAACTTTCTGCGTCAGATGCCTGTTTAGCCCGAAATGGATTTAGTTTGATAATCTTGCTATAAGGTACAAGCGTAGGTACAAAATAATGTAAAAAAATATGCAATTTTATACTGCATAGGTATGTAAATGTAACAATTATGAAATCAACTCAAAATTTTCTTTATGTTCAAAAACTTTATGTTAACTCGTTATGAGGTCTCTAAATGCGATTATGTAGTTTTTAAGTCTTATTGTTAGGAAGGTAGAACTGACTTGCTTCGTATTTACACGGCAGGTAATTCGTTTGAATCCGTTAACTGTCCATTAGTTCGAGTTAGGAGAACGCGTCATATGGGGTATAATCCTGTGCTAGGAAACGCGATATTTTTAAGAACGCTTCGCCCGCATTACAAAACGTATATAATAATAGGTGGACGGTCCTTTTCACGCTTCAATAATTGCTCGACAGCAGATAAACGAGGCGAGATCGGGTTACCTCGGCGGAACCGGGGTGTTCTGCGTTGTGTTTGTGACTGTCCTTACTTCTACAACTCTTTTTGTTCAGGACGGCTTTTGGTATGTAAAGTATGTAGGAATGTGTCTTGTTTATTAATTAAAAGATCTGGTGTCAAAAAAAAGAAGTGTCAATGTTTATAAGAACTCTGTCAGTTTAAGGCAGTTAGAGCTAAAGGTATTTTTCTTAAGCCGCATCTAGGTCTAAATTTTGTTTGGTACCTACTGTTGTTGAAAATTGGGATTAGAAATTATTTTTTGGTTTATAACAATAAATACATTTACATTTCATATGATGATAATAAACGAAGCGCCAGCCGAGTATCTCGGCGGATCCGGGATATTCTTCGCTTATCATTCTGCAATTAAGAATCTTTTAGTACTTACCTATTAGGAATGTGCCTTTCTCATAAATTTTTTTGCTGATTTATGTACAAATAAGTTGTCTTTACAAAAAAGTATTTTGATTCAGTCGTCTCTTAAAGTTTTAAATTTTTTGTTCAGCTTAGAATTTATACCTATAATGATCGTCATTATTAGGATAAGAATTAACTATTCACTTCAATAACTTTTCCCATTTATATGAAAGAATATGTGTCTGTAACAGACATACGTTGAAATAACCCTATCTTATAAAGATAAGTATCTTTCGCTGAGGTCGGAATTACCTATCATAAATTTTAGTCAAAAATCTGTTACGCGCACAACCTGACGACAATTATAGAATCTTAATTAATCGGAAGATATTCCTTAATCAATACATCGAAAATGTAGGGTTCCGTCCATTGTCTCTATGACTAACAAAGAGCGAGATTCAATTACGGAGTTCATCAACACGACTTTTTATGGAATTTTCAGCTTTACGACGCATTTTGATGGTCCGCCTTCAAACGGAGTGATATTTTGTAAATAAACAAAGCACTGAAATAACTGCCTCATTACCTTTGTAGAGCCGGTAGGTGTGACGGAACATCGGATACATTTTTTGTAGACAGCTACAAGGTTTTGGATTTGATGGAAGGATTTTGGATGATTTAAAAGGATTTTAAACACCGCTTTCATCAAATGATTTCGGTGCCTCACAGGAGCATTTTTTTGAACCTATTAATCTCAACTTAATCTCCCGTCTGTGTTATACTGTTTCTTGTTAACCGTACATTAGATTATCTGTGAAAATAAAAGAAAACTTTAGAATTAATAAAACAAATAGGAAACATAACATTATAACCTTAGCATAATTTATTACTATTTGAAATCTTATAATTTGTTTTCTTAGATACTGTTAAATTTTACACTCCGTTGAGTGAATTACTAAGACTTATCGATCAAAAACTTCTGTTGTTCGGATTCTGAGTGGCTAGAGTGCGAACGAACATAATTTTTTAAGCCTTTTATGTGTGTGGCCAACTAATTACTCGTTGCTCTACACAGTACGATTAGCCAGGCCTAGGTTCCACCCGCATGATTTCCACTACACGGCCTATGACTCTACATTGCTGTTAGTGCGTGCTTTAGAATACTTATTTTGTTTCACAACTCCTAATATTTGATTTACAGTTTTACATTTTCTCGTACAGAGATACCTTACCAGCAGTATTTGTTACCCGTTATTTAAGAAGCTAGGTAACTTAGGGATTGCAACTAGGAACTAGATTGAAAAGGGTTAACTTATATTTCAAGATTAGCGTAATGTTTACATTAAGTTATATGAGTCTACGTGTAATATAGGTTACAGCCTATTACAGTCTGTGACATATAACGCAGACCACGGAAGTCAAATGTGTTGTCCGAAGGGAAATTACAAAGATACGAGTATGTATAGTAGTTAGCAGATGTGCGGAACAATATCATGAACGATGGGGCCGAAGTAGTGGAAACTCGGACTGGCGACGCTCCAAGCGGTCGTACTCATTGAAATATTAAACCAAGACGCCGCAATGCGGTGTCTGAGACACATGCTGCCAAATAATTTCATTAGCAAATAGATATAGTCGTGTAACCCAACCCGTAAGGGATAATAATCTACATACGTAATTTTTTTTTAAACATTTTACTGACAAAAGCTTTACCTTTTAAGTCTAAGTTTGTTGTTAAAGTCGAAGAACATTATTTTAGCATTTAATTGTAATGCCTGAAATAGCATTATTATTAGTTGTTTGCTAGACAAGGGACATTGTTGTAATATATAACAGTAAGGTTGGCGATTAGAAGAAATAAAAGTCAATACCATATATAAGTTATTCCAAGTAACAATGAGCCACAAATGGATAGAGTAAATTTGTTCTTGTGTTTGCTCGTAACATCCCACTTAACATTATAAATGCGAATGTTTCAAAGGTTGGACGGATGTATGGATGCTAGTTACTAAATAAGGCAAAAACTACTGAACTGAACTGACAATTATGGTATTTGGTATGGGGATAGATTCAATCTTGGAAAAAGACAAAGGCTAGGTACGATTGCTCAAGCAGAAATTGAGATACAGTTTCACGTTTGTGCTTTCACCTTTGGGAGTCGAATTCAGATGGGGCAGTTTTTGATTACTCATGTGCAGCGACAACCTCTAGTATTAATTAGATTCAAAGACAGATACAGGCTCTACATTTATGCATATCATCGCTGTGTTTATACGTGAGAATACAGGAAGAACTTCTGATGAATTATTGTATAATTAACTAAGTTACGTTTCTTAATACCAATTACATTTAATGTGAATATTAATAATAATATGTAATAATAACTTTTGTTACACTTCGATACCGACAGAAATTTATTGCGATTCGATACAAAATTCCGATAGCCATGCGTTATTTATTATGTGCAGAGTTGTTTTTTTTAAGTTAATAAAAGCTGATTGTAACAGATTCAGCCAGGCATTTCAATTGCTCGATTATACACACCACATCTAAGAATACCACCGCAGTGTGCTAATATAAAAAGTGTTTTATTTATTTTACTTAACATAATTCCTGTAGATAGCCTTTTTACACTATTAAAAAGTTATTCATATTATTATTAAGCATGGGAACAAATGAAAAAATAAGTGAAGTATATACATTTTAACGTATTGTTTTTCTTATCGATGGACTTTATGTTTCACGGTTTTATGTTTTTAGTTAAGTGTATTCATTGATGTGTTCAAACAACAACAAAACGAAGCTACCAATATTATTTTGAATGAACAGCCAGTGTTAAAAATTGTGCATATACATCAAACCGAAATTGTTTAAACTCTCAAAATCTATCGACAATAATCGGATAAAAGTAAATATTAATCAAACATTTTCATACGCAAAGACCAAAATCAGAATTCTTCGCAAGAATGAGTTCGTTGTACGCGTACGTCTTTATTTTATAGAGTTTAAATAGTTTTATTAACCAAATAGTGATCATGAAGTGAGTGAAGGTCCTGTATTTTTGAATATGTCACTGGAGCCGGTTGGCTGCCGCCAGCGATCGTTCCGCTCACTGCATGCTTCATCGAAACGGACACCGCGCACTGACGCCACCTTACTTTCTACATTTCCGCATAACCACTGTTGATTCATTTATGCAAATGCCCCTTAGATGCAGCAATCGATATTCAAAACAGTTTTTTTTCCGTGTGTGCGATGCAATCGTCGAACACACTGTTAATCATTGGCATTTCAATGTCTGTCTATAAATTGTAGAGCACTTTATCGGATTTTCTGGAATGCAAATTTTAATTCATGCTCAAATTACGGTTGTTTATTAGATATTTTAAGCGAAAATCAACGTAACATTTATAAAACAATTCATCAGTCTGTAAACCGACAAATAATTCAGTAGACAATGGCGCGACAAATAAACTGGAGTGACTTAAGGAAACGCAATTTCCTCCGAGGCAGTAAAGCGACAAACTCTTCCACAATGGGAATATCATGGAGGCAATTTATTACAACTGATCAACAAGTTGCTGGGGTAATGCTCACTCCGAGGCCTCAGACGGAACGGAAAGAATGAGCGGCCGCCAGCCACCGAGCAACGAACCCTCCGAATACAAACGAAGAATACGCAGTCGAAACGCACGCCAACATTCGTGTAATCCGAAAAACGAACGCACACAAGTGACACGAGGGAATCCCTCCGGCTAGACGGAATTATCTCGGGCTCTATTTCCGTTTCGCGTACTATTGAAATTGCGTCCCGCTTCTGTCTCTGTCCCCGACATCTGGTCGTCTCTTTCGCATTCGATTCATTCACGACTGTAGATTTGAATGGATTCGGAACGACCTGCTTCCTTCCCACAACCCGCAAGTCTACAAGTGCACTTGAGGACTCGAGCGGGTGACGTTTGGACGTCGCAACGTTTTTGTGACGCGTTATTGTTTTACACTACATTGTAGCCGATATGGTAATCATACTCAGAAAAAATTGAGCGATAGTTAAATAACTAGCGCGATTAATTAAAGTTCGCTTCCGTGCCAGTTATTGAATGGTTGATAGAAACTATCGCATGGCGTGTAACGTAGTGCTCCGGTAGCCGTTGTAACGTCTTATAATTGCGGCTCACCATGTGTTGAGCTCTAATCATGTTTAATTATAGATGGAAGAAGGAGTCATTGCCGTTTATCATGAGATGAACTGTTGCAGAAGTATAAACTGCTCGAGAAAATGAATGATTAAGCGTTGTTCTATATGAGAAAGTAAGGACGACAAAAAAAAGGTTTATATTACATTGACATTGCGGTTCTATTAAAATTTTTGCCCAACATACATTTAAAAGATTTCATAGACACAATATGCTAGCGCTCTATTTCTTCGATAGAGTGAAGTTTTAATTAGAAACAACGTGTTGCTCAGAAAAATCAACAGATGTTGTACACTAATTATTTTATGATTAATGCAAGGTCAGTTATAATAGCATTCTAATTATAAAATAGCCAGAATCTGTCTAATTATAAAGGATAATTGTACGACATCATGGAATTATGTGTTTTATCACAGAAAGATACATATGTGAAAATCTGAATGTTTAAATTTTAATTTCAACGCATGTTAATTTCATTTTCTTTAGTACCAATTAACATAATAGGAGTGACTTAAAAATGGTTTACATATGGTTTGAAAATGGAAAAATTTTGATTGTATAAATCTTGCACTATTTTGAACCCTAAATTCATAAAATACTTTTTAGTTTTATTTCCATGATTATTGAATCAATGAAAAGACAGAAGTAAAATTGTATGTAGTCCCTTTTATATAGAGTTTGTAACATTAAATACTATCTTTCTTCCGACCTTACTTGTCTGTGGTTATTAATCCAATGCATATTAGTATCAAGACAATAGAAGGCGGAAATGCAAGAGAATGACTTTTTATGCGACTCGCTCTACTCCCCATTGTGAGAATGAGACACACTTATCTGCTAATTGTAGTCTAAATTATAACCCACACCTATCTATCTGCATTAATAAATATTCTCTCATCTTGATATAACAAACAAATTGTTGCTAATTCACATTCAGTTCGTCATGCAACAAGGAAATTTGCATTTCGTATCTTCGCATCACAGTATAAAAGAAAACAGGACATTGCAAGATTATATTGTATTGTTAATACCGTCATAATTATTTAATTTAGGCTTTACAAGCTGACGGTTGTACTAAATCCATGAAAACTCCTTCCCAAAACGTCATTAGTTTGCAATTTGTAAAATAGTTGTAGAGAAACGTTCATTACTAAAGCGGAATAACAGCCGTGTATTTTATGTAATTATGCTGGCGCCGGCGAGCTTTGAAGAATCATTAGTTCATATCAGTTAACCGGTATTTATTGAAACAGCTAGTATTTGTTTCTAGTACCGCGGAGCAGTTAGCGCAAACTCGGCGAGTTCGTGCAAACTCTCAAACAACATCAAATGTTTACAACAAAGCAACGAAACGAGATAAGGGCTACTTAAACCTCCACCAAGGCTCGTTAAACTCTGATATACGGTTCGTAATAAAACCCAATAAAACATTCGCAACAATTTAAAAACGAATCGATAAAAACCGCGTAGGTGAGTATCAAATGTACTCAGAAGGCTTCGACTTTAAAGATAGTAAATTGCGTTTTATAGCCTCCAATATAATTTTTGTTATTTATAATCACGGGTAGGATACATTGTTTCAAGGACTAACATCAAATACCAATGAGAAATATACTAAATATCGATCATTTATTTTTGTCAATCTAAGGATAAGTCATGCTCAGATGTGCAAAATATGTTATTATGAAATTGAAAAGTCGTTTCATTAATCGCGTCCCTATCCCGATAAGTAAGTAGGCACTATTTCTATTTAAACTGCTACAACTTACAGATGCAATTGTTAAAAACAAAAATTATAATTGTCATCAGATTTTAGTGGCAACAACGTCAAACATATAGTTGTCTTTCGTCTAAGTTGAGGTTTGATGTGGATGTTCATGGGCTCCAGTGAACACTTAACATCATATGGTCATGCAAGTTTGCTATTCGGTTAAAGAAATAAAGATTTGTAGAAAATTATCAAGTACAAAGAAGGCGACATAGTAGAGTCAGTTGTTGAGAATAGTTTCAGATTGTAGTCAGAGCTCTCATTCCGATTAAAAGTAATTTACGGTGCGTATAAAATTATTTCATTTAGACGGCACTACGGACACATTTAAAATAATCATCGTTACCATACTAAAGTTACATTGTTTGCAGTTTTACGGCTTCTCGGACCGGAGATTAAGTACTTGGTTCTATTGGTATTTCAGCCTGTTATTAGCATTATATAAAAAGTTCATTGACTTGTGCTTTCTAAAAAAAGTGCAGTAATTTCTGAGGACACAGGAGTGCAATTTGTTTTCTGGTAACAGTAGTGGACTGGTAAACTAGAATGGTAGACTTATGCTGAAGGTTCACCTACGGCTACATCATCGCTACACCTATTTAAGCAAGAGTGTTAGTACTGCTGTGATTTCGTTGAAAGAGTTTTAGACGGAATACACTTCAGGAGTGGCAATGCATCCGCTTGCAACTTCAGATAAGACTTTGGATTTATTTGATGTTGGTGCGTGGGCTGCAGTAATCACTTAATTTTAGTGACCTACACGCTCGTTTGCTACTCTTTTATCATAAAAAAATGTTGTAAAACAATAACAACAAGAAATTGACTCCAAAGGCTGTGAGACAGATAGATATTCATATTACGGTTCATATGTTACGCTAAACTCATTAAATACTGCTGGCATGAGGTATCTAGTTTTTTTCAGCTGATTCTAAATAAATATATTTACTTACTTTGTTACCTGCTTCTTACTAAGTATTTACAATTTTTTTTTTGCCAATGTGTTTTAAAAAATGTTCAAGACAATATCGCAATTTGATAAATAGTTTGATACAGCACAGCATACTACGAGTAACACAAACAGCATA
>DWKW01000143.1:0-20881 GCA_018250115.1 Doberes anticus | reverse complement strand
CCGGACTAACCTCTCAAAGGACCTAAGAATTGGGGCTTTTCTTACATTTTCTGGCAGGTCGTTCCATAATAGTATTACCTGAACGGTGAACGAGTAGTGGAAAAAACTGGTCCTATGCGGTATACGTCCTATGCCTATAGGTGCTTTTAAATTGATAGAGGAGCGAAGTACCCAGTGAGATTCACAGACGTACTGAAAGTTTTACTTAAGATAAGGCGGTGAGGATGTATTATTTAAAATAGAATAAAGAACAAATACAATTATGGAATGGCGACTTTAAAAAAAAATAATACACATAATTTTAGAATTTAGAAATGATTATAAATAATATTTCGAAAAGTCGTGCCGCTATTTGAATTTCTCAACCGTTCTAAACCACTGGGGTATCACTCACATTATTCATCATCCAATTAAATTTAAATAAAATTTTACATATTTTTTTTTTTGAAAATAGTTTTTTTTGCGCGTTTTTTCTTTAGTACCGTTATTACATAAGTAAAATTGTAGATAAAACATATTTTATATTTGAAAATAGTTTTTTCGCGCTTTTATCTTCAGTATCGTTAAAGTTTATGTTATGTATAACATCAAGTGCAGGAGCACGCTGAGCGTGAACACTTCTAAGTGGCCGCCTCGAGCGCGATGCTCATTCTACCGTCATGTGCTTCTGTGTACCGTATACCAACGTAATTCACTCGAATGCGTACGTGTTTTTTTAAAGATGTCTCGATGGGGGGCGACAATGTCGTAACATGTATGTATATATTTGTGTATATCTATTTTTTAATCTTTATTGTTACTTTTATATTGCAGACTTCATTGTATTTCAACATACCTTTATTTATTTATTTTAAAGTTAATGTACACACAAAACAATAGAAAGGAAAAATGACATACAAAGAAGAAATGGGACGGCACAAAGGTACTGCTTATTTCTCTAAGAAATTTCTTCCAGCAGACCTGCAACTGGAAAGTGGTTACTGAATGGTAGGTAAGCGTGTACTGAGTAAATGGAAACATAAAATACCATAATAATATAGTATATAATACAATAATATACATACATACGTTAATCATAAATATAGGGATAAAACAATTTTATTTTCACAAGGAAAGATAGTATTCCTTAACTCGCTTCTTAAAAGAAGCGATGGTCTCGGAATTGCGAATATTCGGTGGTAGCGAGTTCCATAGCCTCACTGCACGAACAGAAAAAGAATCGGAATAAGAAGCGGTTTTGTGAGGTGGAAATTTGAGGAGTGTTTTAAGGTGAGTTCTACAGGGAGCATAGGAAGGACGAACGAAAGAAAACCGCTCCCGCAGATAGGTAGGATAGGTAGGGTTGCGAAGAATGTTAAAAAGCAGACATAATATCCTCGTGTTACGGCGAAAACGAATTGGGAGCCACTTGAGTTCCTTGCGAAGATGAGAAACATGGTCATATTTACGTATGCCGTAGATAAATCGAATACATAAGTTTTGCAATCGCTCAAGCTTGTTTAAGAGCTCCTCAGTGGCATCAAGGTAACAGGCGTCAGCGTAGTCTATGATAGGTTGTATTAAACTTTGGGCAAGAGATATTTTTGTACTTAAGGGCAAGAAACTTTGAAGACATTTGAGTGAATGGAAAGCGAAATGAACCTTGCGACTGACTTCGCTAACCTGAGCGGTCCAGCTTAAGTTTGAGTCGATGATGATCCCTAGATTCTTTACAGTATTATCGTAAGGTATATGGTCGCCATTTATAGTGAGAGGCGCTAGAGTCGAAAAATTAATAGCATTACGGGCGTATCTGCTACCTATAATAATTGCCTGTGACTTGCTAGCATTAATCAGGAGTCCATACGACTTAGCCCATGTGCTGATACGGCTTAAGTCATTATTTAAATTTGTGATCGCCAAATCAATGTCAACAGGAGAAAAATGATTATAAAGCTGCAAATCGTCTGCATAAAGATGAAAATTGGATGAAATTAAAGAAGTGACAGAATTAATAAAAACAGAAAACAGCAAGGGAGAGAGTACGCCACCCTGAGGCACACCCGCAGTTAAGTCACATGTATCCGACGCAACATTATCAATATGTACACACTGCGAGCGACCCCGAAGATAGGAATCAAACCAATGTATAGCGGTAGAAGAAACATTTAGAGATTGCAGAATTCCAAGAAGGACATCAAAATCGACAGTAGAAAACGCACTGCTAAAGTCGAGCAATACTAACAGTGTTAGTTTTTTATTTTCTATTGCCCACCTTATGTCATCTGTCACCTTTAATAGTGCCGTGACAGTACTATGGCCAGAACGGAAACCAGATTGAAAAGGATTAAGAAGAGAATTGGACAACAAGAAGGTGGAAAATTGGCGATGAACAATATGCTCCAGAACTTTAGAGAGGAAAGGTAAAATAGATATGGGGCGAAAGTGAGCTGGAACAGTTGGGTTGGAGATTTTGGGAAGAGGGATTATGCGAGCTTGTTTCCACACTGAAGGAAAGGAGCAAGTGGACAAAGAGTGGTTAAAGATGTGCGTAAGAATTGGTAGTACTGAAGGTAGAATTAAAATTATCATTTTAGAGCATAAGTTGTCATTACCCACGGACGACGAAGATATCGCTAAGATTGATTCTTTAACAGTCTCCTGTGAGACGCATGTGAGGCTGAAAACATTACAGGATGGCTTCGGCAAATCGGACAGTGCAAGCAGTGTTTTGTATTTAGTACATGGATCAAGGGGCGAAGAAGAAAGAGAGAAATGTTTATTGAGGACACCGGGATCCATTCCGTTGCAAGAAGTACTGAGAGACTTCCCGATGCCAACAGATTTCAGGAATTTCCATATCTCAGCAGGCTTACGATTTATGAGTGAATCATGGAAATGGCGTCTTTTAGCATCTCTACACAGACGATTGCAACGATTTCGCAACAGTTTAAATGCTCTGAAATTATGTTCAGATGGGAACCGTTTATATCTCCTTTTAGCTTTATTTCTGCGTACCATGAGGTCTTTAATATCACTTGTGAGCCATGGAGCTGGGTTACGTTTCACTTTGATACGCCGAAGTGGAGCATGACGATCGTAAATGTTAAGAACGGACGCCGCAAATAAACTCACCTTACCATCAATAGTAGGACAATTAATAATAGGTGACCAGTCCACAGCAGAACCATCACGTTGTAATGTCTCCAAGTTTATGCCCCTGTAACTACGAAGAAGAAGAAATTCTGACTTTCGCTTAGGGGGACGGATGCGGTAAGAGAGGTAAATCAGGTCATGGTAAGAGAATGGAGCGGTAAGTTGTCCATGTTTGACAACGCTGCTTGGAGAAGAGACGATCATGAGATCCAGGAGTGAAGGAGAACAATTGGGAAAGTGGTGAGTAGGAGACAATTTTTTTTATCAGTCATTCATGTTTTACGTAAACACGTGGTGTGCAGACAAATAGGAAGTGTCTGTTCAAGTCTGTTGCGATCACTTTATTGTCGGAATTAGGTACAATAATGGTAGGTATTAATAACTGTTTCTAAGAGATAAGACTGATGACATCAAGTAAAGTTATTTTTTAATTGCGCTATAAGATCACTCACAACAAGCGTGAAATTGTACGTCTCTTAACCTTTCAAATGATAGTTTAGGAGCCTAAGTGCGTATATGCGTGCCTTGGGGGAGGCCTATCTCCAACATTAGAGGGACACATGCTGATAATGATGATGATGTATATCGCTAAGTGACAAAAGTTACTAACAAAAATCGTTTTTATTGCTTTAAATTATTTTGTATGAAATTATGTAAAAACGAAGTAACTGAATCTTAACGGATTTTTTCTCAGAAGCATGGTTTAAGTTAGTAACTACATCCAGAAAAATTTGTTAAAGATTATATTAGGTTCAACGATTAACCTTGAGGAATAAAGTCGCTGGCGTTTCATTTTTACTCACATTTCCGCTTCCTTGTTATTCTCCAACAACGGAAGGTCACAGTTCTAAATATAACCTTATCCTACATTAAGATATCTGGACACTCTGGTCATATCTATTTATACTCTGTTATTTCACCACACAGTCAGTATTCCTTTTAACACAGTTAAACGTCATAGTCATTCCATGTCCATGTCCACGTCTGGACATAGGCCTTCCCTAATTGACGCCAATCCGTCCGGTCCTGCGCCTTCCGAATCCAGCAGTTTCCCGCTGTTTTCCTTAGGTCATCATTCCATCTGGTCGAAGGGTGCTCTATACTACTTTTGCCGAGACATGGTCGCTATTCGAGGACCCTTCTTCCCCATCGGTTATCGGTCCGTCGAACGATGTGGCTTGCCCATTGCTACTTCAGCCTGCTCATTCTGAGAGCTATGTCGGTGAGCCTCGTTCGTCTACGGATTTCATCATTTCTGACTTTATCACGTAGCGAAATACCGAGCATAGCTCTCTCCCTCGCTCGCTGAGTGACATAGTCATTATCTTTTTTTTAAATTACATTCCACTGTTGTGCACTGGTCGCATCTTATGTCTTAGACAATAATTGTTCTTAATAAAAATTAAAACTGATTGCAAAATTTAAAAAGTTTATCTAAATTTCAAATAAGCAAAAAGAGCAGCATGCACTTTGCACTTGTCTTCATAGTTCTGTAATCAATATTCATTTAATTTACAAACTTTCAAATTATGTAGGATACATTTTACGTAACTACAGAATAACTCGGTATAGAATTATTATCGGTATAGTATTTTACATTATCTAGGGGACCACCTGAAAATATACTCTTTCATACAACAAAAAAATCTTTGAAATTGGTCAATGAACACCGGCGCCAGAGTAATGGGATAGTAAATTACCTACGTGTCAAAGACTTACTCCAAAACATGTACACTTACTCTATTTTGAACTCGATAAGAAGGTTTTAGGACATAATCAACCACTACAGTCAATCGTGGGTTAGCGAACATCACACGCTTTTATTAACAATTTCTCAAAAATACTAATATTCTCCGTCATTGGACAATCGTAAAAACCATAACATACGCAAAGGCTAAATTGAAAAATCACTACTAACGTTTTTATAAGGATAACATAGAAGTTAAATTTAGTGACAATAGTTGGTGAGTAGTAGCAGTGAGGTACTAGATAGTGGTAGAGTCTTATGTCGAAGGATCGCCTGTGGCGATCGCACCACCGACGCACCTTTTTCTGCTGTGAAACAGCAGTGTGGGAACTGCTGTGTTTCTATTTGAAGGGTGTATTTAGGCAGACGACACTGGACGGGAGGCATTCCAACCTAGTCCTCACGGGCAGCAACGCATCCACACACAACTTCAGATGCGGATGGAGTCAGATGCCCATGGAGGGCTGCAGAGACCACTTAACGTCAGGTGAACTGCATGCTCGTTGTAAAAGATCCAATTTATTAACTGTTTAGCGCAAAATGATAGATACGTTTCGAGAACTTTCTAAATAAAGGCGTTATTTAAGCCGGTCGCTGCCATATTTATAAAACATTACCTTCTAAGAACAATGTGGGTATCCGTTTGTGTGTCATAGACATCTTACACCGGTAGATTTGTGAGCGTATTATCAGTTATTTGATCGCTTTCATCGTTGTTTCAAGGAAACCAGATAAACTACAGACAGCTACAACGCCTACTTCATCTATTGCTCTGTATATAAAATCCATTATAGGACATATCATATTTTCATCAACCCATTATTGTCCCACCGCTGGGCACGGGTCTCTTCTGAGAAATGACAGTGATGAGGCCGTAGTCCACCACGTTGCCCAAGTGCGGAGTCGCGGACTTTATATGCCTTTGAGAACATTTTAGAGAACTATCATTCATGTAGGTTCCGCACGATATCTTTCCTTCACCGTTAAAGCGAGTGATAATTAATATAATTAAAATACGCACATACGAGTATATTGTAGTGGTAATGGTTTTCATAGTTTTCTCCTACTTTAAAGTAATACTGGTTTAAAGTAATACTGAGTATAGGTACACATCTTGCTGCTGATTTGTTGTTGTATTCAATTTGTTGTTAATAATATAGTATTAAACTAGTCAGTTTAACCGACATGTAATTATACAAAATAATATTACTGTATTGCAAAAATATTAACAAATACGAGTATGATAAAATTTCAGTAAAACTCGGGGCAACATATATTTCCGTTTCATAATTTTTAATCCATGGATTTTTAAATTCGGATTACCTGAGAGTTTGTGTTGTTATTACAGGGTAGAGCGGTTTGATCTATTGCATAGTAACCTTTGTAATATACATATGTATGTGTCCTTGATAAAAAAGACTTGATAGAAAAAGTTTCTTAGCTACTCTTAATGTGTTGCATGACTGCGGTTAGGTTAGGGTATTATTTTTACATTATATAAAGTAGTGGACGAGCATGTAACAACTTTGTCGGAGTAATATGATATTTAAATGTAACACAGCTTACAGTGTAATCTTATAAATACCCATTACTCTTTCATAACCGCAGGGTATTTTTACTAACTTTAAATAAGAGCAGGTAGTAGGTATGTCTCATACGTATCTTCTTTTTTGTAATTAAATTAAATTAAAATTCTTTATAGCGTATTTATTCAACATCATCATCAACATCAATCCGTTATTAAGTCCGTTTAGGCTATAGTTCATCACGCTGGCCAATTGCGGATTGGCGAACTTCACTTGCTTTTGAGAACATTAGAATGAGAACAGATTTAATGAAAATACAAATAGAAATATGAGAAAATGTCTCTTATGAGAAATAAAGAAACTAAAACCGTAAATATTGTAATCATTTGATGTACGTTATTAAATAAACAATCCTGTCTAATCTCACAAGTTTGTGTGATAAGTATTAGCATCGTCACCACAAAATTTTACTACAAGTCATACAACGCATCAACGTACTCATAGATAGCAGTTTTCAGGCAGAAAATCTAAAAAATTCCGGAAATATGTAAGCACCGTTTCTGGCTGTTATCATTTATCAGATACATAACTCTTTATCTAAAATAAATCGGAGAGCGTGGAAGTCGTTTATTTTTACAGATAAGACCGTAGACTGAAGCTGCCTTATCTTATCCAGATAAGACTGCACTAGACGCAGAAATATTCGTAACTATGACTAACGCTATCTAAGAAAAGGTGAACTAATTTAAACGCATCGACATTTAATTATACTCTAATGCCATTATACAAATTTTATTAACGAATATTTGCTTCTCATACATATTGGGCATACAAAAATGATTGACAATGCGAACTTACAAAAAGATGCTTGTGTTTTTACACCTTTGCGTCTATTTATACGTTTTCTGGAAATAAAAGTAGAATGGTACAATCCATACAGAATATTCCGTCCTTCTTTTAGTGTTTAAAAGCAAGTCAAATATTCGTTCACTTGGTGAGTTCATTTCTGTACAAAATTACTCAGTGCGTGGAACTTTCCACGAGCGTTTTCCTGAATATTAATTTACATTTACAAATTACTTTTCAAAGTTATTATGAATGAAAACACGCTTATTTTCAACTAATTATTTGCTTTGCTTTAAAAAATATTTTACGAGGAAACTTAAATTTAATGCATTCATGCGCGACATCCTTACTTTGGCATACCTACAATGTTCGTTTTTTAACAGAATTGCATTATCCTCAACGATTCACTTTGCATATAGGTAAATAGATAAAAAGGCAACAAACTGAGTTTATAATTAACTTTGTTTGAAAAGCAAGTTAAAGCATGTTCAATTTTAATTTAAGGAAAGTGAGAGCTAGTCAATAACGTAAGTAGCTGCAATGAAGGAAAATTACAAAATAGGAAAGTGCAATATAGGGCCGCACCCTAATACGACTTACTAAATACACTAATCCAGTTGAAAGCTTTTACTGGAACATTCAAATGTTTTTTTACGTTTATATGTGACTTTACTGGAAAAGATTAAGTTAAATCTATAAATTCTTTTGAACGCTTTTAATATTAATCGGAAATATGGAATAATAGCAGCATTTGGGCATTTCTATGCAAGGACAATTGTCCGAACTTCGGACTGAAAAGAGGCCGGTGACGTCGACCTCGACGTTTTAAGACGTATTCAATAGCATGGACGCATGCGTAACTCTTGGTCAATGTGTGCGTGAGCACGCGGTCCCCGCGTGCTGCTATACTCATCTCGCTCACTCTTCATAGCTTCATCTTCTTTCAGTGCACGACCACTAGCAGGGGAGCACCGATTACTCATGTTTAAAATACCTCAGTCGTTGCGTTAACCCTCAGTCTAGTACGAGCAGCGCTGCAGAAAGATTGCTGAGCCTTGCCGTGTGACACGTTCGCTACAATTGTGACACATTTTTGTATTACAGTAATTTATAAAAGTTATCCAGTACCTACATTTACTTCGTAATTTTGACCCTGTCAGCAACGAAAAGCAAATATTTTCTGACTCCTGTTTTGACGAGGTAAGTTAGACATAATTGAAATATTTAGTCAAATCTACGGTTATGAAGGAAAATTAAAAAAATAAATGAAACTTATTAATTTTATCTAACGGTATAAGACTTATAAAGAATGTTCGGGTAACGACGGGTCGGCGCAGCAAATGGCCGACATTCGCCTAACTGCATCGACAACTGCTTTCTCTCTCGATGTTAGACTGTCACTACTTGTAGCGTGAGAAAGCTTTCTATTAGACAATTAACTGTATTAGAGCCAATAAATTTAATTGTAAGATTAACACACAAAATTTATAGAATTTCTCCATAAATATTATATTAATCTAAGACATGAAACAAATTGGAAAGTAAAAAGTAGCGATAGTGTATCAGGTACCTCAAACGGTACAAAAATTTATTGATCCATCTATTTTTGAACTGTAACCGCAATGGGTTTATTAATAAGTAATCACTGCGCTTATGCGTCATGATTGAATGGATGAAGTTCTAATGAATTTCACTGAAATGCCTGCAGTGAGGAATTTCTCATTTTTCGTATACATGATACTAAGATTTGTTTTCTTCGAAATTCTAAGATTACCGTAACTATCGGTAGGAACTAAAGTGTTTAAATATCCTTTAAGCGAAGGGTCTATGAACCCCTTAGTAAGTACCTACTTACTTGTGAAATAAGTCGGTAGCATTAGAATTTTTTGCTTTACTTTTTTCCTTTCCCTTTTTTCTTCAGATACCTGTTTTCTATACAATCTTTTCAACGCTACGTTTTTTTTTGTGTTCCCATAAGTAGAGTCGACCCTTTTGTGTTTTTTTTGGATTGGGACAGGTTTTCCTACCTGCTTGTACGCCCTTAATCTTACAGATTCAGTGACGCTATATGTATGCGTCTGTGTATTCAGTTGTTTAAATAAAATATTATAGAAAAGGTCTCGACCTTCACTTACACTTCCCTGCTTATAAATTGCGAGGATCGATTTTCAGATTATGTTATCTATTTAGTAAAAAATGTATTTGCACAAAGAGTGACCAATTCATGTTATTATTGAACATCAAGAACTCTGAAGTTTGTTGAATCCCGCATGAGCATGAAAAAGATATTTAAAGAAATCTGGCTTTAAGAAAATCACAATTTGAACTTTGGAAGATTATCACGCTTCCTAATTGGTTTCACAATTTAAAGTTGTGAAATGTCTGCTTCTGAAATGTAACAAAGTGGCTATCGTAATCATTCGGTTGAATGAGGAAATTTGTCTCAGTTGGTTAGATAAGCCACCGGAGTTCTGTTAGACGGTTAACCTAGAAACATATTATTACTATGTACATGTATGTTTTGACTTATTTATTCATATCATTTTTATATCATAATTACATGAACAATATTCTAGTGTATCACCCCAATCTTAACAAAATATCCTGTATATTAGTAAAAGTTTCAAGCTGTAGACTTTAACGCATATTTAATTTTAGTTACCTACATATTATACGTATGACACTATCGGCACGTGTAGGACTGTCTTCGGACACGTTTTGAAATTTTAAATAAGTCTGAGTTCAAATCTTTCGCCATGAAATAAACGTGATTGCAATAAATTAAGTATTAAAGCAGGTCGGAACAATATACGTAAATTGCATTGACCTAGGTATTTTGTTTACAGAGGTCACTTTCACTTTCGCAAAGCAAAATATTACTAAAAATAATAAGTAAGTTTATTACTAAAAATACTTCACGTAATAAAGCTTAATTCTATATAAGCTTTATTTGTAAGATTACTACGTAGTTTAATAATCGTTAAGTCTTTTTAAAACAATAAATGATGTTCTACGAATTTCATTTTCAAAGAAAGGTCTTTATATCCTATATTAAGATATTAGGTACTCAATTTTTTTAACAATAAATACTAATTATCATCGATTTCTAGTCCATTATGATTGATATGATAATAATGCTTCTAGAGCATTACGCTCTTATTTAAAGCGTTTCTAGTGCATAAGGATAATGCCTCATTACTTAAGGAGTTGCAATAACTTAACATTGCGCTCATAGAAATCCACCATGTTGTATAACGATTCATTTTAATACATACCTTTTTATTAAAGGAGTAGCAAAGAAACATGCAGCAACTGGTGTTGAGTGGTAACAGCAGCCCATGAACATCCTTATCCAATCTGAAATAGGCCCAAACGTACGAGTAGTATAAGTAGGAAAACTGTAAGTTGGAATGCCTCATTATAGTCCAGTGTACCTATTCTGCCTAACCACACTCTCCAAACTGAAACACAGCAGTGCTTACACTGCTTCTTTACGGCAGAAATGCAGCGGCAGTGCCACCGCAGGCGAGCCTTCGACATAAGACTTTGCCGTAATCAAATACCAAGCTGAGTGACTTCTGACCTAACTACTACTTACCCTTATTTGCCAGCGTGGTAGACTGTTATCGAAATGTTTCCTATATTTAATACGAGTAAATGTTGCCAGGTTAAAGAAACAGAACGGACAAGATGCTTGCTAGTTCAGCAATTATGGAACTCCAAACAGAAGAGACACCTCTGGCTCTGCGCCGTCTTTGGAATCTGACTCGAGCGCGTTTAGCCGGTACCTCTACTGCGCTTGACGAAGAACCAGCTCTTGTCGAAAATTTACCTTTCGCTCAGGTAAGAAACAATACCACATTGCAATGTTTTATTTTTCAGATATTCATATAATAATATGTATATATGATATCCTTAAAACCATTGCGATCAAAATGAGAAGATATGTTCCTGATAAAAATCATAACATATGTATTGGTATAAAAATCAGAATGGTGTGCTTAAAATTTTAATCAGTATGAAAAATTATTTATTTATTTATTACTGTTAAAAACTTACATGCGTATCGGTCACATTACGAAAGTAAAATTTTTATACATATATCAAATGATGTATATAAGAAGATTTTCTTTAAAAAAAATGCGTACCGATATATGACGCTATTTAACTGGCACTAGAATTAAAGGGTGTACTGACCTCCGTGTTGCCCTTATGACCAGCATACCAATCAAGCGTACCTTAATATTAAACGAAACCTTTCAGGTAATAATAATCATAAAACACAAATACACATAATAAATTGACATATTTTTTTAAATAAAACAAAGTGTTAAGTACAAATGAATGTTACTGACGGAGTCAAGGGCTAGGAGTGTATCAATAAGATGTTTTGGCCTCAATTAAATTTCAGTGGTCTTTATTAATCTGTTTAACAATTATTTTATCAACACTTACTTTTTTTTTTTTTTTTTTTTTTTTTTTATTTATATGACGGAGTTTATCAACACTTACTTGCTTATAGCAGTATTAGTTAGCAATCTTTTTCGATTTAAAAATTTTTCGCAAGCTTTCTATCACAAGTATTTCTTTCCGTTCATCTTTTTTGGCTTGTACTTATATATTGTTTCATTTATTTTTCATACAGGAACCGGAAGTTACGCCGAAAAACTTTCACTATGTCCCCAGTGACTATGAAAGTGATGGCGAGGAGGCTTTCCCTGAACTGGAAATACCCGTGAGTATTAATATACCTTAAATTGCATTATAATATTACTAAACCAAAAAGGAAAAATAACATGAACGTAAGAAGGAAAACTTCTTAATATGTTGGAAATTACGGCCGATCGATTGTATGCTCTTGTTGGTAAATATCATAACTTATTTCTCCATCTTTCTTCGTACAGCGCAGTACCTACTGAGAGTGAAACTGCAGAATTTTTAATATGAAATATACGAAATACATACTAAAATGTATCATCATAGATTAAGTGAAAATCATTAAAATTAAAAAGGTCAATATTGCTCTATCCTCACTTTTCTACAACGGTCACGATCTCTCCGCATGTACGTAATTTTCCGTCAGAGATAAAAAATGTGTCACATCTCGTTATCTAAACGCGTCACAGCCCGACCCCCCGTGATTTAAACGTAGCGATATAAAATAATACATGACAATACAATCTGGGTGTACACTGTACGGTAGGCGATTGATAAGATATTACGTATGTATATTGTAAGTAAGCCAATATTATGTCTAGACAGCAAGACTATTTGTTTCTCGAGCAGTTGTAGCGCTTCACTGATAAATTCATTCATGAGCATTCAGGGTGATCCATATTGGTTCATAAGGAGGGTTTCTTAGTGGAAGATTGATTAAACTACGGTTGTAGGTCTTTAAAACAAATGATTCGCATAGTCTTTTATACCATCCTAGATAGCGTGTACATACGGTTATTTATTATATGAGAATAGAGCAATCAATGCTATAGGTAGAGACACTCTCATACAGTTATGTATGTTTGGGAATAGGTACAGGATTTTTATTTGTTTTGCCTTTTTTTGTATGTTTTGTATGATTAATACCAGATGTGTAATTTTAGTTATTTTATTAATAATTACCTACCTACCTATATTACAGGATATCTCATATATAGAGCAAGAACCTAGTTGTAGTCGGTACGTAGGTGGGTAGAATATTTATTCTTGGAAAGTTGAACACAGTTTGCTTGTCGGATGCGAGATTGTAATCAGTTCAAAAGTCTTGTCTTCCATCAGCTCACACTATGCATCTGAAATTTGTGTGGGTGCGTCAATAACCGTAAACTGCTCCAGAAATAGCACGAACAAAATGTATACATAGCAAATAATGAATCCGCAGGATGGACTTTGCTCCAATTTTATGAAGGCAATCAGTTCAATTCGTTTCAATTGTGAAGATATGCACAAACAGAACAATAACGCCTTACAAATAACAGTATTAAATTCGTCTTGGATTGAAATTTGATAGAATTGTTATTTACTAATATAATTTGCATCATTAATCTGACCTTCAGCCGCTGGAGTAGGTATTGTAAATAAATTATTTACGATCTGTAATGCAGTAATTAAGAGCCATAGTTTTTATGAGAATTTAAATTACAAAAATTTATTGTAGTAATTTTATTCAAGTTTAGTAAATATGAAATAAATAATGATGTTTGAGTACTGTCCTAACCACTAACTGTGAAAGCAATCGCTAATTGTTAAAGCACTTAATTAATTTTTAAATTATTATTGTCATCTACGATTCAAGAGAGTACTATACGTTGATGTTCAGTAAATAAATTTATTGCGCCAATAGAAAGTTTGTTCATCAGATCACAGTTTCTTCTTTCTTTAGGAAGTTTCTTTAAAATATTTTATATAGATTAAATAACAGTACAGTGTGTATGTCCTTCACATACCAATAGATTCGTTTACACACTACGATTGTTGATAGATTCGAGGACTAAATAAAGATTACCTGTCGTGTAAATTTTACGTAACATTCCCAGCCCCCCGATAATTTTCTTGGCGCCAACGATAACAACATATGACGTCTGAGGATCATGCATTGCCAAGAAGTATTGTGTGCAATAGATCAGCAGTTATGTTTAGTACTTCTCTCTTCTCTTTCGCGGCATCTCACTATCTGGTCGTGTGCCATTTTACTAGAGGTGTAAATAGAGCTGAATAAAGAAATAATAAATAAAAATATTAAAAAATGCTGAAAACAGAATTAATTGATTTAGAAGCATATGAAGATTACGACTGTCTTTTCGCAAAAACTTATGAAGTGAGAATATTCTTTAGAAACGTACTAATTTTAAACTTAAAAATTGTTACCGTTGATGAGTGTAACAGAATATGTGTTCTGGTTACAGGAACAGCTTGAAATACCACAGAAAAATTACTGGACCGAGAGTACCCTGGACAAGGAAGTAGTCCTCGATGCTAGTACCCTCGGGGATGTGCCTGCCGTGTACCGGGTTCCCGCTCCAGCCCCTCATCAAATGCCCGTTATTGGAGTATATATCGACCCTCGAGTCAGAACTGGATTCAGATACAAAATCAGACCCATGCAGGTGAGACGAGAAATCTTATAATATCTTACAGTCTGCCAATAATCACTATTCATACTGCGTTTGAAGATTCGTTGAAAAGTTTAAGTTAAAAATACGATTGACGTACGGGAAGTGTTGATGATTGCACGAAGTATGTAAATTCAGTATACGCAATCTTCCACATTTCATTGCATTTATATTTTGATATTTTCAGTTTAAATTTTTGACGACGAACCTTCAATATATTGTTAGTGTTGCCTAATCATAGATTCCTGGATGTAAAAGGAATTGCTTTTGTGACATCAATGTATATGTTTCCAAAGAAAAACTACGAAGATCCATATTAGTTCCGGGCAAAATTATTTTTACTGAACTTCAACAGAAACTGATAGTTATATGATAATCTAGCCAATACACAATGGAATTGATTTCGGAACTTTGAAATGTTACGGCAATCTTTTAACATAATTTTGTGTCTCTTTGGTTTCATGGGATAAGTATTAGAACTTACTATTAACGGATAAGATATTTTAATTTCATAAAAGTCATAAAAATCAATAATAATAAACGAAGGACATTTTTGCAAGATTTAATCTTTTCAGAAATCAATGGGATGGTGAGTTATCTCTTCACAGAGGTCTTACAAAAATGTTCTAGAACTAGGTGAATAGTTCTTTCAAAATGTACTTCTTGTACGCTACAAATACGATCATTGTTCAACCACAAGATTTAATATGTATTGATTTCCTGAAAGAAATATTCGCAAGTTCCACTTTCTATGGTCATATGTACAGCCACAATGGCTATAAAATTACCACAATAAAAGTAAGGTTGTCATAATTACAGTCTTTGATTTCATAGTGACTTGTACTTTGACGAATATCCTTAAATTAAAACAACAAAAGTTTAATGTTTCTGGTATGAAAGACTATGCGTTTTTCATAACAATATATTTTTACTATCAATTAAATTAATTTAAAGACAATGTTTAAAAATAGTCTCATAACGCATTTTTTTATTATAAAACGTATATTGTAATGGCAACCTTACAAATAAATGTTAAAAGATACCGTTGATTTACAATTACGTGAATAAATAAAGTAGCAGTATTTCTGTACGTACACGTATGTATGTAATATTCTGACACTTAAGTACGAAATCAAATCGTGTAGTTGGCTAGCCAGTTTCAGCAGTTCAGTTTGATTTGGATGCGTTAGGGTATTCGGGTTAGTTAGTGAGTAGCAGTGTCCGTTGCTGATATTTACAAAATGAAAATTTCATCAACGATCAGCACTGTTAACTTGCGTGTCACGCACCACTGGTTGTGTACACTTGCCGATGTAGGCGATGGTATGTGGATCGTCCAGTTTTTCAGACCTACGCCCAGTGAGGCGCTCACATACAAACCTCAAGAACGCTTGCAGAGACCCGACTGGTCGAAAGTGACATACTGGCTGGCAGCATGCTATGTCCACAATAGGTAAACCATAAGTATCATTCATAAGGGCATCATGCCATTTTATCATGTATGTAATGAAATATTCCCAGTAAAATACTTTTATAAGGTTTTTTTTTCAAAGTTAACATATCATTAAATGGGAATCATTTGGTGTAAAATCATTAGCATGACGTATTATTTGTATTTGATTGAATTTAAAAACTTTGTAATGAAAAACAAACATCTTTGTATTTATATTGAAATAATAACACGTAAATGTAAGCAGTATAAAACAGATAAACTGAGTTTTGCAGGGGAATATTTTTAATAAGCTTTCAGAACACCAACTACAGCTTTACAAACATTTCAGACTTTGGATGCGCCTCTACTATCGGTGAAACCAAGATACTTGTTTGGAGGAAAAGCTCTTATATTGCAATCCATAGGACGTGGGTTTGCGAGGCGCCTCACTTTTGAACCTCATGGCTCTACCTTGAATGAGAATAACAACTACTTTTGGACTGACTCCAGGCCGGAAGGCTTTGTATTTGAGATCGAGGCAGTATCTGATGGGGACAAGTTTACAATTTATGATGCAAACCACGAACCACAAGGAATCTTAGAAGTAGTTCAACAACAGGTATGTCCCTAAAACATATTTAGGTATTTAGTCGAATATAGTCTCAATTTAATACTCGTATATAGTTTTAGTCTACTTTATCACTAACAATATTTTAATTTGTTCCTTTTTTTTATAGAAAAATCAAATTGAATTGGAACAAAATATTTCTGAAGATGGATCTATCGAAAAAAAGATTAAAATCAACACACTCTGTAAAGTTGAATGGTATGAGAATGATGGCGCCACAAAACTGGTGCCGGTCACTGGAACTGCTATCGTTAAAAAAGGCAGAGGAAATGCTGCCGTAACGAGAGTGGTCAACGTTGCAATTGGCATCAAGCAGCTGAAGAAGGGCTATGAGCTGAAGCCTGGTATCAAATCTTCTTCCAGAAGAATCACTGTCAACGGGCGCGAAATTAACGACATTCCATGCCAATACTCCGTTGTCGGCCTTGAAAGATACGAACTTCCCGTCGTTGGTAAATATTACATTTTATTTATTTTCCTTCACTGTTCTTGAATAGAAAGTGAATCGAAATATCGAAAAATCTAAATTTCATAGTTAATTTTATCCCATTTCCATTTTAATTATTCATATTATGTATAAATTTTCCTGTCTTTTCAAGGAACCTACGTCGATCCTCGTATCGTTCCTGGCTTCTATTACCGTGTGCGTCCAGCGAGCAGCCGTCGTCATCTCTTCGAAGGTCGGAGTCTTCTTTTACAGTCCATTGGAATGGGCTACGGCAAACGTATCACCTTCAAACCGGATACCCTTAACGCACCAGAAAATTACTTTTGGTCTGACTCTCATCCAGAAGGCCTTGGTATGGAACCCCGAGCTGTGCACCCAAACATGAAGTTCTCTATCTCTGGAAACGGGGTAAGGATATAATATTAGTAGTTTTGTGTATATATGTATTTTATTTGGCAAAATGCCAAGAAGACTATTATATATCAAACACGAGAGAGTACTTTTTTGTTTATTTATGAATTAGTGCTTGTCATTATAACTTTAAATTGTTTTAGCGTTGGCTATATTTTACTTTCTAATTGCATCCTTGGAATCCGTCCATAAACACAGCACGCCATTTAATGGTACTATTATTTTTCAAATTTATAGGGTCTTCTCGGTGAAGCCAGTGTTTTCCGCGCGGATTTGCCACAAGTTGAAGAGAAAACCGAATACGTGGACGTACCAGGAAAGCGGGGCAAAGCTGTGGAGAAGTACATTCAGGTTGACGTCACATGCCACGTCAAACTAGCAACAACTGGCGGTGGTTCAGTAGATTCCGAAGTGCATCTAATGAAAGTCTCAGGAGTGGCACTGATGCGTAAAGAACCTGGTCAACCTGAAGCGAAACTGGTGAAAGTATTCAACGTGGGATTGGATTCGCAGCTGAACCTGCTGTTCGCGCACTCACAAACCGAGCTCACTTTCCATCCTCTTCCCTAAATCCTGTCAGAGATTTGAATGGTGTTGCGATATATGATGATTTGACTCCCACTGATTGTATTGTAATGCCAAAAACTAACCAGGCGCGACAGAGACTCCGTCATATGCCAATCGATATGGCTACGAATTTGCAACCGAGGTACGTTTATAACAATCTAAGACAGTCCAATGTTGTCTGCAGTTCGGTTGTTGATTCGTTTCGGCTGATCTTTCAAAGGATATTGGATATTGGAAATTTCATCAGACTGAAACGGGCTGCTACTACTTACGATTTATAAGGCCGTGTCTTCGTTTAACTTATTACTTTTGAATGTTCCGTCTTAATGATATTGGTTCCTCCTTCTTTAAGTAGAGTACTATTAGGATATAAATATTTCTCTTTAATTAAAATGTATAACGCATCTTTCATCTTTACACGAAACTGTACCGGAGAGAGTAGGAAAGACTACTATTACTACGAAAATTTAAACAGTACTTAAACATGTAATTCTGTCTTTAGTTTGTTTTCGTTTTATTTGGTTTACTGTTATTTTATAAATATAAAAAATGATACATTCTTGTGCTATGTAATTATTAAATAAAATATAATTTCTATCCTGTGTTTATTTTAAAACATTGTAATTAATTCTATTCTGCATCGGCCTAGGTGATTTAGGTGTAGTAGTAAGTATTATCACATTTGGAAACCAACAAATTGGAATTGGAAAATAAATATATTATCCATCATTTAAAAAAATAGGTAATAATTTAGTAAAAATCTTAAACCATAAAATCCATTTGTGTATGGTCCTTTATGGCTGCTAGACAATGTAAAGTCTAGGACATACTCTCTTTTATAATCGGAACAATAATTTGATAGTTATTCAAAATTATACCGGATTTTCAAATTAATTGACAAAAAAATGCAATTATATTGTGTGTGTATGCAGAACGACAGTTACCAATTACGAAATGTACATAAAAATTATCCACTTACAGTCACTATCCCAAGACTTACAAATCGTCGGCGTTATAGATTCTTCTTGAGACCTTATCAGCTGTAAAAAGTCTTGCTACTTGCCTACTAGCAACACATAATAAAACGATGGCATGTTCGTATTCTGTACATCAGACGTGAAATATTGGTGAAGATTAGGTTCCTCCCGTGGTGTACCCTAGGCACTACGGCCGAGTACTGACAGCGAATACTTCAGACAAGCTATATTTCTAGTCATACACAATTATAATTAATAACGTATTGAAATATTTGGTACATATTTCAATTAATTATCAGAATAACGAGTACATCCTTTTTGATAAAAGCTTAAAAAATAAAGTGTTGTATTAATTAACAAAATAACTGTTTCGGGGACATCTATGTACTAATGTCTGAATTTACAACAAGGAGCAAGCATAAAAATGTGTTCTCTTTTTTGACTGAGTAGATGGCAGCACTATTGCAACAAGTTAGTTAAATTACTTAAGTAGTTAACTAGATGGCGCTGGGATAGCCGAGGCTGGTTTATGAGTTCACTCGCCTCTACTGTGTGCTCGGCTGTGTGTAGAGCGTGTTATGTCTACGTAGTAGAGTCAACAGAAATACGAGAAAAGTTGAGCGGGAATACTTAGCCGGCAAGCGGCATCGGCGTTGGGGGTCTCGTAACTCACGGCTCGAACGTTTAAACGAAAATCGCGATGTTACAAATAATAACTGATAAACAGTGAATTGGTGCGATAGTACGATTTTAATTTCGAATATATTACGAACTGAACGATGGCTGCTAAAGTTGGGTGTTGGAGTGTTTTATTGTTGTGTATTTTAAATAGTGCCTCCAGTTTCAACCTGGAGCCGAGGATTCCTGTGATAAAGTATGGAGAGTTCGGTTCATATTTTGGATTTTCAGTAGCGGAAAACATTACTTTTAATAAGAATGGCGATAATACAAGTTGGTGAGTATTAATCTCGATAATCTTAAGCATAATGAGCCTCAATGATGTCATGTGTGAAGGTTGCCGCCTTAACATGTGTTTTGTTTCGTTGTGCATCTTTTTCTAGAAATGTTTAGCACTATAAGAACATTGTTTCGAAGTTTCTTATCAAGTTATCTGAAGTACGTTGGTCTTATCAAGAATTATGAAGCCGTATAATATATTCGCGGAATTGTTCGTTGGTTACCAATTTAATTCGTTGAAACATAATTATTTATTCGAAAGTTGAATTTTTTTGAACGTGACGATATGCAATTAACCAGATTGTATAAATATTGTTTTTATTTACTTAAAATAGGTATTTAATTTAGTGTTTATTTAAAAAAAAAAACTTAATTCATTATGATAGTTTCGCCTGAAATCAATTATCCACAAACATTACATTTCATTCATTTAGATTCATTAAGTTTGAAGGTCCGAGGACCTTTATATCATTAATATATAGATTGGTGTAGTTTGTATAATATACTACTACCGACTTAATACAAGAAAAAACTTATTTACATTTATGGTTGTTTCGGTTTACAACTCTACTTTTTTTTAATGTACGAGTGTAAAAGGTCTATAACCTTTGGGTTATCTTATCCATTAGAATTTATTTAGGTAAAAGTAAATAAAGTATACGAAGTAAAACTGCATTACTAGTAGTAGTACCTTACGAAGATGGAACTGGAAAGCGTGAAATAAGTTAGAAGTTTGAAAATTTCCACTTGCCTGGTTCTATTCCGGAGCGAAAGTGAAAGAAAAAGAGGAGAAGATAGAAAAAAATATCAGGACAAAAATGACTGACAGTCTAGTTGCTAAGAATTTTTCGGTTTGTGTTGGTAGGGGTTTAAATCCGGGCACGCACGCACCTTAAATTATTAGAAATAATTATTTAATATCATTTCTAAATATGAGTATAATATGAGTATTATAAATTCGTGATCACTCGCTTTATCTATAGAGGATAGCATCGTACATCGTACACAATTTACATGCCTAGGACTTCTCCATAATGTTCTCAGAGGAACGTGAAGTACACCAATCCGTACTTAACCAGATAGGTAGACTATGGCCTA
>DWKW01000142.1:0-20940 GCA_018250115.1 Doberes anticus | reverse complement strand
GTTGAGGTTTGATGTGGATGTCCATGGGCTACAGTGACCACTTAACATCAGGTGGCCTGCATGCTCGTTTGCTATTCTTTTACGATAAAAAAAACTATACTAGAAACCCATACTGCTGTTTTAAACCTATACCAACCTATCACTTATCGTCCGAAATGATGACGGTAATTACTCAAAGCTCCTGGCGCCTTTCTCTAATTAAGAGTGACGGCATTTTAATTACCTACTTATACTTTACATCCCGGTTTATCTGCCCCTATTAATCCTTTATCCCACAGACGTAACCTTATCTGTTTGAGCTTTCATTTGTACGTAAATAGCGTCGTAACATGTAACGGTAACTGTTTCGGCAGTTACTGTAATCAGGTGTCTATCAGACAGACACGTGGTAATCGCTGCTTCATGAATATATATGAAATTTTAGTCACGTGTCTCAGGCGCGGTTGCAGCATGAAATTTGAGGGAGGGGGGGTCATACTACTAATAAGATATGTCGAGTAAATTAGACTTGAAAGCGCGATTTATGCAAAATTATTTTAAATGCATATTTTTGATTAATTATTTAGATAATTTGGTAGGTAGTTTGATATTTTTTTAATCTTTGTAAATTTACTGTTTTTGAAGGTTTTGCAATTTGAAAATAACAATTGGGAGGGGGGGTCATGACCCCTGCTCGTTTGTTATTCGGTTAATATTTTTAAAAAACCGTGCAAGAAAGTACGGAAATGCACGAAAACGTTGTCACTTTGTCAGAATTAAGATTCTTAGATCTTAGAAGAACATGGAGACGAAGAAATGTTTTTTTTAAATTACCCATGTTGAGACTACAAAATAAATTTCCTTTTTTTAAATTTTATATTTATAAATAATGAAAAATAAATTTTTATTCATTTTACTCTAATTAGACTCTATTCGTCCATGGCCTGCTGTGCACTTAACGTTAGGTGACCTGAATCTTTGCAATTCTGAGAATATGAAAAAAGTTATAATCACATAACAAGCAACAAATTGATCGAAAAATCAGTTTATTATTAGGCGAGACGCATAAGCGTATTATTACCGTAATTCAAGCGATAAAAGTGATCGGTGTGATGAGGTCGCGCGGGCATACTTAACCATTGATCTCTGTGAGCTCAAGTACAATGACGAATTATCACTACCTAGTCTGTACTGCAACGTTATAAAACTAAATTCGGATGGTAGTATAAACTTATGTCAAAGCATCGCGTGCGGCAGCACCATCTCTGCACTCCTTATTGACATTAAGTAGTAGTGTGAGCAATCGATACTTCGGTTAGAAGGGTGTAATAGGCAGAATACACTGGACAGGAGATATTCCAACTTAGTCCTCACAGTAACGTGTCCGGGTAGGTACCGATAATGAAATAGGAGTAAAATCCTTTCTGAAGTTGTACGCGGATGTCCATGGGCTGCAGTGACACTTAACATCAGCTGGTCTGCATGCTCGTTTGCTATTTTGTAAAAAAATTATAGAAAATGTAACGTTACGATGCATGGAAATAATTTAATAGAAATAAATATTTTTACCTGTTTAAACATTGTCAGGAATATATAAATATATTCATTCAGACACAAGCTCAAATATTATATTTAATCATAAGGATCATTCCGTAGTTACATACACTCATGTGTATCGTCTTTAAGTTTACAATCAGCCTTAATTATGATGATCCGAAAGAATAACGCCGACAAAAAACAAACTCTTTTACGAGTATATAACAACAAGCATACAATTTATTCCTAGTCTTTAAACGTATTAAATGAAAATCTTTGCAATACATTCGGCATAAAACAATCAGTGTTAAATTTATATAGGTGGGTACCTAACAAGGCAGCATAGTTTTCTACATAATAGTACAGTTATTATTATTGGGTATGCAGGTTTTGTAATGACGTTAACCACCACTGTTAAAACATGAAATAATTATTTTCTGATATGCACTTAATTTGTAAAAATTAGAGGTGCCTGCCAAGATTCAGACCTTGACCCACTAGGCTTTCACTAACTTTTTATCGTATTGTACCAAATATAAAATTGCTATAGACTTAAATAAAATCCTAAGTATCCTTATTTAAGTTATGTCTTCAAAATTGAGTACCTACCTAAGCTCTTGCGCATAACCGGTCCCTACAAAATAATAAGTCCAAGTAAATTATTAATATAAAAAAACGCAAGTCTAAAATAACCTTAAGCAGAATTACCATAATAAGCGTGTAAATGGGCGGTGTTCACAATTCTCTTTTTGGTTTACACCATCCTTTGAATACATCGACGCCGCTTATAGGATGCACGCTCCATGTACCTAAGTACCTTACCTGTGTAAGATTGGCTACAACATGTTAAGTAGAGCCTTTCCAGTTAATAGTGTGCCTAGCTGCGACTTTTTTATTATGTTTTATTTATGTACACTCAATAGGAACAAAGACAGAACATTTTCATACGGTTAATTCCCATTTGGGCTACGTAAATATGAATTTCGATTTTTGTAAAATGCACCCTGTTCGTCTTCGCCGGGATACTCAAATTCTTTTTGCTACAATTCTACCTCACTCTCATATTTAAAGGAATTTGAATACTCAAACCGTTACTGTACCTGCACTGGGCACTGGATATCCCTCGTGAAAGAGTTCTACCACGCAGGCCACGTGCGGTTTTGTAGACTTTACATGCCTGTTAGAACCTTAATGAGAACTCAGAGGAAACCCCGTGATAATTAATTTCTAATAACTTCGAAAAACCTCGTATTTTTTGTTATTTGAATAAACTTGACGCTTTAGTTATAAGTACCTCGGCAAACAATGGCGCTCCTGCACAGAGACACCTCCACCACAGGTCCTCGAGCAGGTGCCCCAGCTGCCCCAAGCGCTCCAAGCATATCCTTCCGGTTCATCTTCTACCTGGAACATATAAGTAATAACCGCTTAGATATTTCTTTAAACAATGTAAACTAACTTGTATTTTATGTGGTCACTTTTGGCGATTGAAACAAAAGTAGGTGCCTTATCACCTATTCAGCTCTATATCCTATTATTACTATCCATACTATTATCCATAGTTAAATTTTTCATTATTAGAAAATGTCACAATGTATAAAAATATATGAGAGATTGAATATACTTGTGGCGCCATCTTTTATTTAATTGAGAAATATCACTACATGCTTACAACTTCTGAATAGAGAAATTTAGAGATTTATGTGTTATCATACAATTGAATTGTTTCTTGGTCCTCACCTGTTTTGTATGTGTAGTGACGTTCGTTGCTGTTGTGAACATAGCGAATTGCATTATAACGGCAGCCCTGAAAATAAAAATAAAACTGTCGCTCAAATGTCGTACGAAGAAATTACAGAATTACTCTAAATATAACAATTTATATAATAAAAAGATAAACTTTAGTCTTATACCATTGCTTAATGTCATAAAATTTTGTTGCAACATTTATTTCTTTTCATTTACAATATACGTAGTATATTGTTTATTATAATTAATCATTATTTTTGTGGTTAATAAATTAGCCAACACTTTGTACATGGGACAAAAAGCAAGGTTAATGTCCTCTTAATAATTGTCAGTCAGGATCGCCGATCATGAAAAGAATTGACAATTATTTTTTAATAGACAACCAAAAAACACTAACGTTTGCAGAGCCCTCATCATATACGAACATATTTTAATTAGTATGTTCTCGTTCATAGTAATTACCAATAACTACCAGAAGTACGACAGCCAATTTGCCCATCACACACGAAGTGCTGACAACATCAACAAAGTCATTGTGAGAAAACAAAACTGAGTAAAGATGGATCCGTGGGTGCGATACCGTGACACGAGCCGCTTTGTCTTTCCAATTTACCGCGCTTTCTCAATTTGGGCAAACTAGATAGGGTCGACACAAAGGAATAACAAACTTTCTTTATTGGAGCAAGCCAGTAGGTATTTTTTTTTTTTTTCTAACGGAATAGCAAACGAGCGTGCATGCCACCTGATGTTAAATGGTCACTGCAGACCATGGACATCCACATCAAACCCCAAATAGGACGGAAGTCCTATCTGAGGTTGTATGTGGAGACGTTGCTACTCTAGAGGACTAAGTTGGAACGCCCCCTGTCCAGTGTCTTCTGCTTCTGCTGCTTTACGGCAGAAATAGGTGGTACCGCCGCAGGCGATCGTCAAAGGTTAGGGATAAGACCACCGCCAATTAGATTATATTAGATTTACGTAGCGCAATGCTGCCTCCGTGGCCTAAGTTTAGTATACGGTAAACTTTACCGCTTGACAAACATTTCTTAATGTGCTAAATTTAAGATCGGTAACTATTTAGTACTCATTTTTTAAAATTAAAGCATTATTATGTAATAACTCTACCACCATCTCCTTTATCAGCACAGGTCGCAGGTTGTGACAACAGGTAGCAACTCCGGTCCTTGAACCAATATCCATCACCAAGCTTTTTGAATTATTCTATTTTGAATCGCTTTAACAACATAACGCTACTCGCGCTACGCTAACGCACTCTTAGATTATACAAATGTGAGAAAAAATGCCAGACCAGCCCTATCCTGCAACGCCCATGCAGTTCTCACTAGGTTGCACAATCTGACAACTCCATTAGAGGTTCAAAGCGACGATACGAGTACGTCGACAAGCCCGCACCCGCTCCACTCCACATTAAAACGATCAAACGATGAACGCCCGTGGCCTAATGAACATCTTAAGTGGTTTATTGAGTGCCGATCGCCGTTATTTTTATGTTAAACATCGCCCTCCACCGCCGGACGTAATGCGACTTATCTTTATGGCACACCGATTGAAGAAGTTCCCAGACCGATTGCTAAATTTCTCAGCTGTTGAAATGTCTCGGAACTAAAATCAATTAAAGCTCATCAAAATCAAGATTACGTCTAAACGGTATTAACGAGTTAAAGTAAAAATAAGGACGATTTATTATGAATTCCGACCATAACTTGACTTTATTGCATTAATTTTAGAAGTACCTATCCATGCCAAATTACGAAATTTTTCAGCTATTAATAGCAGTTAAAATTTCTCGAAACGAAATTCTAATAAATAATTACATAACCAGGGTTATTTGAATTCGATACTCTTTAATATCCAATACGGGCTTACATTTTTACACAAGCCTCGTAACAAATCACAAAGCACATAGGAAAATCAACTGCCTCTCGTAATATTTTTAACGAATTGGTATTATTAAAAATTAGCCTCTCTTGAAACGAAGGAAAACTTACTACAGCTAATTAAAGAAACAATAAGAATGAAAATATATGAGTAAATAGGGCTACTTACAAGTTTTCGTATTTAGCACAAAAATATAAATAACAATATTGGGCGTATAAATACCAAATCTTTGAAAAAAGTTTAAACTCAGTTTGCGCTTTAAGGCGGAAATGCTAGAGTTAAACATGTCAACATCTAGGGTACGGGATAGTTTATAAAGTAAGAATTCGACCTATACTTAGTCTTAGCGATCGGTACATACAGGGGAGCATGCTCTGACCCTGGTTGACTTTGGTGCTCGCAATAGGATGTTGCTCAGTAGTTCTGGCGAGTCTATATAACGTTTTATAACGTTTCACACGCGTAGCCTCACAGTAGGTAGTGGGTGCCATGGACACACTCAGAAATAAACACCCAGACCAGATACAGAAATCTAAATTCATCATTCAAATTTCGGCCCCGCTGGGAATCGAGCCCAGGACCCTCCGAACGGCAGACCGCACGTTGATCACGGCGCCATTCGGATCGTCAAATTGTAATTGTACTGTAATTTTAAATACTATATAGTTTTATATCCCCACTCCTTTTAATTGTGGGTGAGCCCCTCCAGCTCCCACAAAAATCTCGGAAACCTGTCAAGGCCCGTAGGACCAACAGCAAGTTGACATTATAGAGTATCTACATAAGAAAGCTTTATATACAGCAGAGATATGTAACGATTTCAAGTAACGTAATTTAAATACTGGTATTAAATTCAAATAATCTAATTCAGAGTTAAAAACCTCTTAAATAAAAGCAGTTTTACGATACGATGATAGAATATTAACATGTTACAGATGACGCGTATATTCGCGCGTAAAGTTTATTTGTATCATTTTCTAAGTTTCTGAGTCAAAGATGATAAAAGCGTACTTTTGCATTTTCATCAATTGCTAGCTTCAATCGGCTGAAGTACTGATAGGAGTCCATCGAATAAATAAACAAACTGTAAATTTTGTTCGCGATCGAACTGAGAACCTAATTTTTCCTACTGTATGCTTTTTAATCATTCTGGTATTAACAGTAATGGGAAAATTAACAGGATTTTGATTTACAATTTTATTATGAATAATACACGATAAGGGATTTTCAAAACTTTATAAAGCTTTCATCAACAATGCATATACGGATAATTATCAAAAACTCATTATTGTGCCCCTACTGGGCACAGATCTCCTCCCAAAGATGTGAGGGTTCAGGCCATAGTCCACCACGCTCACCAAGTGCGTAAGTTGAGAACATCATGGAGAACTTTCAGGCATGCAGGTTTCTTCACGTTTCTATTTTTGGCCACTAAAGCGAGTGATAGTTAATTTCTAGTACGCATGTTATTTAGAAATAATAATAAATAACAACTACGAAAAATTGGAGGTGCGCCAGGATTTGAACCACGACCCACAGGAGCTGAAGGTTAAGATTCTTAACCACTATGCTATTACTCACTTACGTTCACATACGAATAATGTCAAAACGAAAGTACTTATAATAAATTACTTATATTGTTGCAGAATAACATCTTTAAAGATAATCCAATATGTTGATTGTAACAAGAAAAACAGGAAATGTTAGAATCCTCTGAAATGTGAATGATAGAGGCACATTAATGTTTCTAACGACGTGTCAACTTCAAAGACATTAATAGCAGATAGGGCGCTAAACAGTTATCTCAATTACTGCATAGGTAACGTGACCATACGTCCAGAGTTTTACAAAACGGTCCCGTTTTCTCGAACAAAAACCGTCACCGTCGTGAACTTTGAATTAGTCATAAGCTATGGCAGCGACGACCAGTTGGAAAGGGTGTTTTTTTTTGTTTTTTGGTGCTATTGATCAATGTACAATGTATAAATTAGAGACAGTAAAATTACATTTACCTATATTTATATTATATATACATGTTTCCTAATTAAAATTGCATATTAGTTGAAATTAAAAAAAAAAAATGTTTAACTTGAATAACGTTACGTTTATTTTAAAACTTTATTATAGCATTAATTTTTTGTATTATTTTGTTTGTCCGCGGTTACAAGGAAGACACGAGCGGTAAAAACGAAATTTTATAATGAAAATTTTTTTTTAGCCCTAAACACATGAAAAAGTCTAAAAAAAATATTATTAGTTTTTGTTGAAATAGATGCATCATGGTCACAATATCGCATAGGAGATATGAATGGCGACAATTTAGCGCTGCTGCGAACAGTTATGGTAACGACTTGAAATACCGTTTGTACCGTGACCGTAACTTCTGATTTACTTACTTGTTATTTGAATATAGTATGTTGATTTGGTTTTATTTTGATGGGTAACATCAATCAATAATAAACAACGCTTCACGCTTACAGTGACACAGGTATTAGGATTCCCTGTGTCGCGGGAACATTCATCAACAAGAACACAAATATCCAGGCCAGAAATAAAAATTTATTTAAATTTCTGCCCTCTTTAGCTAAGTATAAGTAGGACTTCAATCTTATGTGATTAAGTATCGATGTACTATGTGTGTCGTCATAGGCGGGAGGAGATCATGCGTCTCGCGTTGGCGACTACCCGCCTAATTTTCCATTTTTATAGATATTTAGATACTTTAAGTAGTTTAAATTAGATTTTCTTTATATACAATCATATCATAAGCAAGGGTCCTTTGCGAGGGAAACTCCAAATAAAAAAACACTAATTCAATAGATTGTTAGGTAACTCCGCTTAAAACACCAAATCTAGAGACATTGTATTACAGGCGTTTTATGTTACTTAAAAATGCGTTTACACTGTTGAAATAATATTTAACTTCAACACCATCAAACTCTTCATCGCCATTAATTTAAAAATATTACGCACATAACCGACCAATACACTTAAAGCCATTAAATTATTTTTAAACCAGAACATGCAACTAGATCAGCTGTTCTCAACTTTTATGTCACTCCTTTGGTTCACACCTCTGTATGAATACAAAAAACGTACTTTACATTGACTTTTGTTGCTCCCTCTATGCCTATCTGTTAACGGAATTACAAACAAGCATGTAGACCACCTAATATGTATTTAGTGGTCACTGCAGCCCAAAGACATCCACATCCCACCTAAAATAGAACCGTACCTGTCTGAAGTGGTAAGTCGATGCGTTGCTAATCCTGACGAGTAAGTTGGAATGCCTCCTGTCCAATGTAGAGTACATTAGAGTCTAACCACACCCATCAAACTGAAGTACAGACAGTGCTGCTTTACGGCAGAAATTGGAGCCGTGGTCGTGCCGCCGTGAACAAGCCTTCGACATGAGACTCTACCAGCATCAGTAATATTAAAACCAAAATTAGAACGGGAAAGTGTTCCGCATGTTTTTTTTTTTTTCCACTGATACAGTTTTCGCAGCTCAAAACATGCTACAAATATTTTTTTATTTATTGATCTGACTGTAATAAATATGAAATTTCGTTTTTGATTGAATAAAAATTAATTTTGAAATGCTTAAATACCTATTCGAAAATTGTCCGTTACTCTTTTTGAAGGTCAAAGAGTGCCAATAAATTCTATATCAGTGTGACAAAGGAAAGTAAATAATAAACTTAAAATAATGGAAGTAAATAATAAACATCAATATTGTATAACGAATTTCTTAATATATTATATTATATTTATATCTTCTACAATCAAATTCGATACGAAAATACATACACAAACGTAAAATAAATTTACATTCAAATAAATAACAGTACAATTAACCGATATCCAATATATAAGCATAGTAACACCTAAATCACAGAGATTGAGTATAACTGAGCGGATTTACGTCACGTTCGAAAATAACCGGTTAGTTATCTTTGGATGCAGGCTATAAAAAGTTCACTTCCCATGCGCTCAGGACATTGTTGGGGCGAGTGTATCGTTCTTGACCTTATTTTATTAGGGGTCCGTGAACTAAAGGTTCAATTTAACCGGCTGTTAGTGTTCTTCACTTTATAAATACAAAAAATCATGTTACAAAATGTTTTTCAGAGTCTAGGTAACTAATAGTAATACTACTATTTTAATTTACTGACTTTGAAGCTTTATTTAATATGATGATTTCTTAATTATGTTATATAAAGTTAAAAAAAACTGGAACTCATTATACTAAATCTTTTAATTATGATTGAAAGATGAAACAAATATGATGATGAAAAATATGTAAACAAAAAAATTGGCTATATCTATATATTTTGTAAGGTTGTATTCGGTAAAAAAATAGTATTTTTTAAATTCATATACGCTAATAATAAAAACATAATGTTTATTTAAGTATTTTTACTCATTTGTTATTTGTCGTATTAGTTACATTCCAAATAATTATTTCAAACAAAACGAAATACATTAACCCCGCAAATGGTACGGACGCATGACTCCAACTCACACTTGGCATATCGTTAATCCTTGAGCACGTGCTCTTCACTGAATGGACCGTATAATTTCTGTTTACTTTTACTCTCGAAGGAGTCTCGAGTAGTCATAAAAAAAGTTTACCGTTTGAAATCGTACTTGTGGGTAAACATTTCTATAAAATCGTGTGCCGGGTAAGGGGACTGACGAATGCATTGTTTGCCGGTGCACGGCTTGTACACACCAATGTGGGATTGTGGATTCATTCATTACGTTATTAGGTTTGCGTTGCCAGAAGCGTGGTTTATGATAATTATGTCAGTGACGCTGTAAAAATTGTACACAATTATGAAACAACCATCTAGTGGAGTTGTATGTTAAGTTATGTGCACATACTACCTAGTATGTAGTAGTGTACTGTAGTGAGAAAGTTTCTCAGCCACACAACTAGGGAAGAGTCTGATTTTCGTTTTTTTTAGCTTTAAATTAGTCCCAGTGTTAGTCGTGTTTCACCTACGACTATCTAAAACTTATAAAACCAAGATTTTACGCTTTTTTCTTGAAAATATTTTTGAAATATAAAAATTAATTGAATACAATATTCAGTGCGATATCAAATCTTTATTTAAATGTTTCTCTTCAATGGCTGCAAAAAAAAAGAATCGGTCCACAAACAAAGGAAGTAAAGGCTGAACTGTTTTGTCTTTGCATATTTATATATAGGTACTCAACTTACCAAAAGGACTTCTTCGTCCAACGAATGAGTCGCCGCTTTTCCATTTCCGTCACTAAACACTTATCTCACATTCAGTTCTTATTTTTTGCATGTTCATTTTAAACAGTTTTACGGAATAATCTGACAACAAACTACACTGTCATGTCACGCCCTTGTTGATGGAAGGCATCGTAGGAAAAACTTCTGATAGATCCAATTGTGTTTTGAAATCCTGTGATCGCTGTTGGCTGTTCTGAAACAAATAAAACTAAAGATTAATTTTATTAATTAATGCTACTTTGATAGACATACATTATAAATGTAGATAGCAACGTCAGACCGGAAGGCAAATTACACAATAAATTTTTTATTACATTTAAAATTTCGGTTTTTCGAAGTTATGTTGGAACATCAATTTGAAAGTATTGACCAGATTTGACCAATATTCAATAAGTGGCGAGATTTGTGCCTAATGTTGATGATGACCAGATGTACCTACATCTCGTAATGATGAGGATTATGGCACGAATGTTGTGAATAATTTTATTGCCATCCTTTGAAAATAGATGCCACTATCGTGTTGCCGAATTTAATTTTAACAAAAGATATTTAGTAATGCAAAATATATATATGTATAGACATATATTTGTAATCGGCCTGCAATACTGATTACTTTGAATTTAATAATGACATACAAAAGACAGTCTTTGAATTTCACCTTGGCGTCCTGTTCTTGTTTTCCTTCTGAATTTATAGTAATTTAGTTTTATAGCTTTTTTTATGTTGTGCTTATGTCCTAGTTATCTGTGCAATAAAGTATATCTTTTATCTTTATCTTATATTTATTTATTTAGTAATAGTAATTTATTTAGTAAAGTACGAAAATTATTTTACGCAATTGGTTTATTTTTAGTACAAGATAATTTTGTTAATTTTTTAAATTCCAATATTCACAATTGAGAAGATGTTCGAATTCGAACGCACTTTTTCTTCATACTCTTAACATCAATTCGTATATTTAACAGGATTTGACCTTGCGACCGCATATTCTGTAAATCATGGTAGTAAATGAAAAGATTTCACTCAATAACATCGACATGTTTTGTTTGACTACTCAACAAGAAGGAAGCCACAAGATAAGAGGCTGTATCTCGTGAGAAACACCATATCGTAAACCTATCGCTGAGATAGACCTCTGACTCACAAGTGAAAAGTAGTGTTGTTTAAAAAAGACATGCAAGTACACAAACGTCTAAATAAGAATTTTGATGCACAAAGCTACATAAAGGCATAGATTTCTTTCCAATAATGTTCTTTCAAATGATGCGTCTTCTTCCGAGAAATAACTAGCATGACAATCGATATAAAAAGTAATGAAGTGAACTTAGTTAATTATTTTGTATGATCTTTTCTATTAAATAAGTGTAAAGTACAGTTATTTAATAGTTCAATTGAATTCTTAAATCAAATTTCTATTTATACTATTTCTATTCCTTGTCAACGAAACATATATGCAGCATAGCACTCATTACTACTCTTGAATTAAATATACATATATGAAATACACTAATTTGTTAAAACGACTTGCGCGCCACCTGTGATATAATGGATATACTAAATCAGAATCGTGTTTGTTACATTATCTCTCAAGAGTCAACATTGGCGGTAAACATTCGGGGGCTATTACCAAACTATTACGACATGCATGTTCTGTGTCAGTGTGCTAAACTGCATGCGTTATCAGTGCTCCGATTATACTGCTCGTATGGAGGATTGGTGGATAATGTGTTACGCAATGATAAATTAACGAGTGATGTTTAGTTCTCATAATAGTATACTAAATTTATTTTCAATGATAATAGGGATAGCGGTCAATCGTATTTAAAACAAATCATATGATTACCCGTATGGTAGCGTGGTGTACATGTCGACCGACAGGGTACTGGGTTTGATTCCCAGGTCGGAAAAAATTAGAATGACAAATTTGGATTTCTGTACCTGATTTGGCTGTTTATGCGTTTGTTACTATGTGTGTCCATGGCACCCACAACACAGGGAATCCTAGTGGGACTATGAGTGTGAATCATTATTAAAATATTTACTTTTTAAAATATGAGTAGATATGGGTATACAAATATTAATATATTATAATTAAAATTGCAAAATGTCATCACTACCTGTTGACGTTCAAAGTTAATTACAAATCTCTCCTTCTATAATTTCGTAACAATGACTAATTTAATCAGTTTTACAACAATTCCTAATTTGCCCTGTGGTGTAATTCGCTTTTAGTTCATATCATGACGTATGTATGTATCATGAGACTTTCTTAATAAAAAGGACTATTTAATGCAAAAATAATTTTTAAAATCGAATTAGTATTTCTTGAAATACGAGAGTTTAAACAAACAAACAAACACTCCAGCTTTATAGTAATATAGACTTTACGTACTATGGTAAATATAATCGTTTGCAGTTTATTTGCATCTGACGAGAAGTGCTAGAAAAAAAATTGCTCTGCAAGAGAATTGATAGTGATTGAAATCGAACTTCAATTAAAAGTTGTGATCTGAATAAGAACAGATTAATTACACTCCTCAAACCAAAATACAGCAGTTATCACACTGCTGCTTTACAGTAAAAAAAAGTGCAGCTTCGACATAAGACTCTACCATCATCATAAACCATTACTTCTGTCTAACTTCTTATGCAAAGCGCCTACTCTAACTGTAGTACGAACCACTATCATTCCATTGATTAAAAATGGCTGTGAATGTCCTTAAGGTTAAAAAGACTATAATCAAATATCTTTAATTTACACTATAAACTCATTTCGCTACAAGAAAATTGTTCAATTTAATTGATCACTGCTGTTCTGAAAAATGTAACGCGTACAATTTAGGTGCTGAATGATTTAAATAGATTTCGCTAGTAAATTAATACGTTTCTATGGCTTGTTTGTTGTCACTTCTAATTGTTCGAGTTGTAGAATTGATTTATGGTGCTAAAGCTTATGCAACGTTGCGTATAGTATAATTTGTCGGTTTATTGATTTGTTTTATCTCATAGTAAAGCAGGACTTTATTAGCAACTGGACTACCACCCGCTACCCTGCACGTTGCACAATTGTTATAGAAATCAATTGACGAAAGAATTTTATATGACGGTCCATGCTACAGAGAAGTCATACTACATTTCTACTACACTGATCATGTTCAAACTACGATACATTTAGACTGAGTCTTTCAAATGTACTCAGCAATGTAACTCAAAAATAAATATTTATTTTCAAATACCACTCTATATAATACGATATCGATTATTAAGATATTCTAACTTAGTCCTCAGGAGCACCAATGCATCCACGTACGACCTCAGATAGAACTTTGGGCATATTTGAAGTTGGATGTGGGTATCAATGGGCTGTAGTGACCACTTTATATCAAGTGGCCTGCATGCAGTGCCGGCCCGAGATTACTTTTAGCGTGGAGTAAGATCTAAATGGCGCCCCACATTCCATGTTAATTACAAGGAATAGGTACCATTAGTGTAAAACAGATCATGCGAGTAAAAATTAAAAATTTCAATAGCATCATGTCTTTTTACCTATTTATTAAGATCATCTGTGATAGTTTTTTTACTTTATTTATCTACAACCGATGTGTCCACCGTGGGCACATTTGGCTCTCTACAAGTAGCCTTTGTAAATTATTTTTTTACGAATCTTACGTGTTTTTTTACGAACGTGTACTGTGTGAAATAAACCTTTGAATTTTTATTTCCGAAGCAGTCTTTTGCAATCGCCTCGTAAAACTACGATTGATTCGAGAGTTTTTCTATTCGATTACAACTGTTGATGGAACAAATTAGGCAGCTACGTGCTTTATCATCGTGTCTGCATTGCTAAGGTAAATAAAGCCGGAATGCACAGTTGCCAGAATTTTTAAACATTACAGGATTGTAAATTTTTCTAATTCGGGAGGAGAGATTTTTAAACACAAATTTAAAAGTTGTCCACTGCTGCGGCAGAAATTTGGTGGTAGTGGTGATAGCGTCGGAGATCAAATAAGAGCTCCCACTCTGATCGCCGACAACTCCACAATCACTTCTCCACTCAGCTCTCCGTTCAACATCTTGACAATAAAACTATTGAGCGATGCTCAAGACACACATCGAGGAGGCCAATGGGCAATCCATGGTTGAAATGAAGTTATATTGCACTCTAATATATGAATTCTATTGCAGTAATTTTCACTATCCATTGCTAAATTGATTAAAATAAACATAAACGAAAAAAATTATATTAGAACTATTCAAAATGTTATTTTCATAAATTATCAACAAATTATGCATACTATAAGTAGAAATTTTTTTTTTTATCATTCATTAAATTAATCTAAATCTTTACAAATAATAAATAAATTTAAATCATTCAAAGTACTAATATTATTAATAATCCAGTTACGTTATTTAAGGACCACAAAATTTTATAAAAATTATCGGTCATTGTAACAATAATAATCTAAATCTTTGAAAATAATCATTATCCTATACATCCTCCGAATCGTGGCAGCACGAGTAGCTAAATTAAATTGGGTCATTGAAAACCAACCTGACTCTTTCATGTTGAATGCCATAAAAGATTTAGTTCGAGTAAAGATACCGGCTATTTTCATTATTAGACACAGTCTCGAGTATGGACCATAAAGCTGCAAATTAATTAAGGACTTGATGTAAACTTTAGTTATACAACTTATTACCTTTTTTACCTTATAATATTAATAATGTGAGCTAGCAAAAACTCATATAACCACAGAGTCATATAATCTCATATTTAAATAAAATTGTTTACTAATGGAATTTCATTGCCACGAACCTCCAACACAACAAAACATAATATGAAAAAATGCTACTTCAAGTAGTTAAGATTATTTGAACCATATTCCTGTTCAGTAATAAAAATATTGACGAAACACGGAGATTGCTAAACCAAATCAAATTAAATAATCAATCATCAAAGTTATTTATCGGACGTCAAAGAATATTAAGTGCTCTGAAATACACAATAATTTCTGATAAATAAATTAAACGATGCAGACTTTACCTGCAATATTTCCAAACTGCACGCTTATATCAAAACTTAATAAGTGCGCAACAAAGTGCGCTATTGTCAGATTACGAGAAACGGCACATTACTCATTAGATAGTTCCCAAACATCAAAGGGCACCCCCGTACGAGCGGCCGCTTAGCCAAGGTGCTTTAACCGACTGGACAGTGGTCGTCTGCCTCAGAGGAAATCGGAATTACACTTTAATACCACTCAATGAATCCTGTCGGGAAAATATCGCTTGACAAATTAATCGGCCCCTTACGCTATTATTGATGATGAGCGCAAACGAAATTCTTGCCATTTATTTACTCGTAAGAATAATGAATTTTATAGTCTTATGAATGTTATTTATTACAGAGTTTAACAGTTATTTGCCTTGCTGGAATGTAAATTCTAGAGTTATGTGATGGTGCGTGTAAAATTAATTTGCCAATTTTATTTTAGAGTGGAGTGATTGAATTCTTCATTCATCTGTCCATTATCTATGGCTAAAACCGCAAAATTTGCACCTAACCCATATTTATTTCAAGATAAGAAATAAGCCTCATATGCTCTTAAAAATCGTCTCTGATTTTAGTTCTTGTAGCACTTTTATGAGTAGACAACAAACTTTATAACGTATTTTTTTTTAATTCAGTTTCATATTAATTTATTAATTAATTCATATTCGAGACTGATTAAATATGAATAAGTTTGATCGTCGGCTACTATTGTTACGAGTGTGTAGGAAACAGCAACAGTCATAAATAACAGGATGCTTATATTGAACGCTGTCGGGAAAACGTAGTAGGTGCACATTAATTTATCTTAATAAACAAAAAGCTATGGAGAACCTTTTGTTAAATAAGTACAACGAATAGGTGTCTGTCACGCAGTGTGTACCATTAACATATTTAAATTCTTAACAAAAGATCGTTTATTACTCTTCTGCCTTAATAAAAAAACAGAAAAAGTGAAAAGTAACAGATTGTATAAAATAAACGTTGATTTTTATCTTCGTTTGGATGTTTGTGACTCGATGATACAAAAACTACATCTTGTTGAATTTAATTTCGCACGCAGATAGACCATGACATAGATGAAGGTAAAATATAGTTTTTATCCCAGTAAAAGATCCCTGTTAGATAATTTGTGATGTTCTTTTATTTGGATGTTTATTCCTGAAGTCTTCGAGATCGACGTAGAAGCTAGTTGCAGCTATAAATGCAGAATAAAACTAAACCGTAATACAGCACGACAACAATAGATAAAATTCTCAAATTATTTTCAATAGAAATATGATTGATATAAATTTAGGCGATAACCAAACGTACAATAAGAATGCTGTGCGAATAATTATTGAGAATCGATGCGTAAAAATGACATTCGTCATCCAATTGATAGAGAACATAAACGTCGATGACAATCAAGAATGATTATCACCTCGAGCAACCAGAAGATTCCAGCCCTGCATCTTGATGTCTATCGTTGTTCGTAGGATCTAAGTAAATAATGAGCTATTTTGGTATAGTTACTTGAATACGAATTTGCTTGTAGGACACAGTGGTCAGCATGCTAGTCAGCCGTTCAGAGAGTTCTGTATTTGATTTCGTTTTCGGAGCAGAAATTTCAAATGTCTAATTTGGATTTCTATTTCTGGCCATTTGTGTTATTGTTTCTGTGTATGTTCATGGATGGCTCAGTGAGTGGTAGCCTAGTGGTTAAGCATCTTGACACCGCTACGTTGGGTCGAGGTTCAAGCTCCTGCACGCACCTCTATTTCTCGAAAAGTCTTTTCAAAGTTTTCGAAATTATGTGCGTATTATTAATTAATTATCACACGGTTTAACGGTGAAGGAAAACATCGTGAGGAAACCTGCATGCCTGATAGTTCTCCATAACGTTCTCAAAGGCATGTGAAGTCTGCAAATCCGCATTTGGCCAGCGTGGTGGAATATGGCCTATACCCTCTCATCTCTGAGAGAAGACCCGTGCCCAGCAGTGGGACGATAATGGGTTGATGATGATGATGATGATGTTATTGTTACTGTGTATGTTCATGGTGCGCACGGCATAGGGAATCCAATTTTTTTATCTAATGTCAGACGCTGTTGGCCCTATAAGCCTTTACAGCTACAGCGAACTTTTTGTGGGGAACCGGAAGAGCTCACCCAATCTTAAAGTGAGTAAGGAAGGGTAAGTTTGAGAGACAACGTCCGGCGTGAAAGCCGCAACCTGAATACGCAACTCCGCTCCGAGAAGAAGAGGGCGACGATGGGATGTGCGACCGACTTTAGGGCGTCTCTTACGAGGCTCTTGCTCGGCTCAGGTCGACACGGTGTGTAACGTACAATAACGGTCGCAAGAGGACATTCATGCGGGGTCTCCGCATGCCTACCCCTTGGACTGGAATTTTAGTAGGGGAGTTAAGCGTTTACGTCATTGAAAAAATATTCTTAAAACTATGAAAGCATTGACGGTGAATCTTCATTCTTAAAACTATGTAAGTAACTATCAAGTAAGTCTTCTGTTACGAAAATATAAATTTGTGATTTATGATATTATAAATAATAAATTGCGTACAACAGAAAGTGTGTATTTGAACATACTTTTCGTATGATTAAAATTATTTTGGGGTTACCTTCAATTCGTTACAAGCATCCTAAAGAATCCCTACATCGACGATATAAAAAAAACTTCATGCTCTATGCCAACGCAATAAAATTCAGATGAGTTTTTACATACTTATATATTTATTACGTACGTGAGAACTAACTATATACTCGTAGTCGTACGATTTTCATTGTTCATTTTATATTAAAACAAAATTTAATTTCAAAACGAAGTTCCTTAGCAATTTTGAATTTGCTATGATTTAACAAATTATATAAAAAATTTCGTCGATAACGCTTACGGGACCAAAGAAACCTCCAAACAAAAGAAACGAAATCAACAATAAAACCAATCAACAAATTATTTAGAGCGGAAGTTTAAAACGAACGTTTTTACAAATCCATTTACTCCACATTCCATCTTGGTTCATTTGGGGCACTGAATTCCCGAATCGCGACGATCCTCCTGATAGCGGTCCTTTCACCATCGCGCCTGGTGGTCTTAGTGGCACCCATACCCAAATAGCTAAACCACCTCATTATATAAACTAGCCTAGTTAACTTTTACTGCCCTATTTCACAATTGTTTTATTTAATTAATAGGTTAGAATGCATAGAAGGAAGTCACTCGTGGAGTGGTTAAAAGAGAGTACCTATACAATGTTGATTTGAAATTTTTAATAAAGTATGTTTCAAATTGGTTTTACTCGTTGTTTTTACTATCTAAATTCACAATACGTTATCTCAGTTCTGTCACGTTAAAATGATACCTACGCATGAAAATCCTGCATAGTTTAAAAGATTGTTCGAACTTGATCATGCCCGCTATTTAGTCCGCTTGTGTTTACAATAAACCAAGTTATGTTTTATTATTAAATAAAACGTTTTTGAACAGCACCATCTATTGATACGTTTAGAAGTGAAGTGTTATTTTAATAACATTTCTAATAAACCGAAATTTTACTTTACGTGTACGCATAACCACTATTTATTCGTTACAGCATTAAATAACATTGTTACCAAAGTCATAAAATAAACAAATGAAGCATAAAAATCGAACTTGAATACATTGAGACTTATAATCTGGAAATGAGTTACGCAATATTACAACCATTCATCAAATTTACCGGTACTAATGAGTTGAACTTTTAAATAGACATAATTAAAGAGAAAGTTGTCCTTGTACAGTTCACGGACACGTTAGTACTAACTTGTTGTTCTAATTAAATTCAAGTACACACTCGTGTAAGGATTGACAGCCAAGTACCATATTCATAAGGCATTCTTTGAACTCCTTAAATCCACAAGTACTTGATACTGAATTAAAATATCGAAAGTGCCTCCTAATTTAAGGACTTCAACATGGTTCGAATAGATTATATTTAAAAGATGACGTGGCATATTTTTTAGAAAGTTTATCTTTATTTAGAAAAAAACACTATAAGTTTTATGATTTGGGTATCAGCAAATGTTAAGGTACTCTAAGCTATCTCTAAAAGCACGCAAAAAATTGCGTTATAAACGCTTTTTCATACGACTAAGCTGTCACTTCTTTTTTCCGTACAATATTGTCTAACATTTGTATTGCCCGGGAAAAATCGGCAAAAGAAGCTAAGGTAATATAAAGAAAATACTCCTGAATTTCGATGCAAAGTAGCAAACTTCGCACATATTTGTAAACAAACTTTGAAGTACCGTAGGTACAAGCGAACATATAAAAAAAGAAAAGACCTTGTTTCGAGAATCTTCTTGAGGTTTCACGACAATCAACAAAGGGGTTTAATATTATATTTTAACAAAAGCTGCGGCGACACCGCAATGATTGCAAGTAACTGTTCATACAAACACCAGTCAAATTAGAAACATGAGTGGTGCAAGTTAGGTGCCAATTATCACCTGTTAGCGGTTGAAAGGGCACCAACCTTTGACCCCAAACGGGGCGATACACTGACCTATTGGAAAAGATTTCTCGTTGTTCTAAAAATTATCAATACAGTGTATTATGGCGATCAATTTGATCTGCGTCAATCTTTGTTCTATAATTTTGCGCTTGTAAATTTCGTTTACTTTTTAATGAAATTTTTGGGATGACTATTTTTTTACAAACAAAACAAACATAAGGATCAATTGTTTTAATAATGTTTCCGAAGCAAGACAACTTAATAGAAATGACAAAATAAATACATAAATTAACAAAAAAATCATGAAAGTTTAATCAGGATAAAATTTAAAGACAATTTTTGATCAACTTCATTAAGTAAAGACAAAAGCAGTGTTATTGGTTTTTATTTCTTATTGTTTTGAAAACAAGCTTACAGGGCACAGATGGCAGACGAGCGTTAGTATTTATCGTAATAAGACGTTTAAAGATAGGTATTCTCGTAAATTAAAACTAAAATACTATTGATCTGCACAAATAATATCCATCCATCCATCAGCCTTTAGAGGTCTACTGTTGGACATAGGCCTCCCCTAATTGGCGCCACTCCGTCCGGTCCTGCGCATTCTGAATCCAACACTTACCAGCTGTTTTCCTCAGGTCATCAGTCCATCTGGTCAGAGAGCGCCCTCTAATCCTTTTGGATAATAATATACTACGACTTTAAATATATCCAGACATATAGTCGTATGGTGGGCTCCGCTATGGTTGGTCGAGGATCAAATCACTTACATATACATATATTATAAAATTTCGAAATTATATGCGTATTATGAATTAGTTAGCACTCGCTCGCTATAACGGTGAAGGAAAACATCGTGAGGAAACCTACATGCCTGAGAGTTCTCCATAACGTTCTCGAAAGCATGTAAAGTTAGCCAATCCGCACTTGGCAAGCATGGTGGACTATAGCCTAAACCCTCTCATCTC
>DWKW01000141.1:0-20944 GCA_018250115.1 Doberes anticus | reverse complement strand
GTTTTCCTTTAATAATAAAATAAAATAAATAAATAAAAAATAATTTAAAAACGTATCTTTTTTAATTGTAGATTTACAAAATCATTAAAGCTTCAATTTTCTAAAAATACTTAGGTACAGCATAGTCTAATAATTTATCCAAACTGCTTATCATAAAACACTTCCTTGATTCAATCTAGTAAATGTACATACACAAATTTCGTTTCATCTAGGTTTAATTGTATAATAAAAGTAGAACACTTACGTGAATTGATTGATACCAAAACAGCTTTAAAGATTTGCCGTCGTCGACTTTTATTATAACGGCCATTAACGTATATTGCGTTACAGATAGTGAACGATTTAGACTTGTTTTTTTACCGTTTTACATAATTACGAAATTATGCCTTATACTGAAGCGTGCATGTAGAAGAGATCATGTATAGCGTCAATGTAGGCATCGGTCGGCGCGCCCACTCACAAGCGGCTAATAGGAGAATTAGAGAAGCGCATTGGACCGAGATTGATTGTCATAGATAATGTGTCATGTTATTATTTAAGTAGGCAAATACATTATAGCTACAATCATCCCAATACAAAATCCCTAATGAATAAGTTAATATTTTTAAATCATGAAAACAAATTACATTAAGGTCCACTTGTTAAAAGAGGATTGTGATATTTTCACCAACAAATCCTAAGTAAATGTTTATTTAGTATTTCTGTAACAGATTATTTGCAGATTATTTTATTTGATCGACTGATAACTAAATACAGTTTTATTATGTTAACTATAAACAAAATATACTGATTTAATAGAAAATACATATACGAAAACATAACAAACATATAATGAGGAAAGGTAACATAACGAACCGGCCGGGAGTGAGTGTATGATTGGCGTAACGAGCACAGGTACCGATTTTGGTCAATAATCACCATAAGTATAGTGAGTACTTTCGCGTACAGAATGAAATAATAATTGGAGGGTCCGATTTATCACATTGCTGTTCTCCGAAATGCCTGAACAGTTCTTGTGCAAGCCCTTCACGTCGTGCGCACGAAATATCTCGAGGAGTCCATGCCGAGTGCACTTAATTATAGGTAGAAAAATAAGTTCATGGGAAGTTCGTCTGAGAAGATTTTTATCGTTATTATTTTGCCTAACCGTTCACATCGCGCAAAAAATGTATAATCACGCTACTGCGTATCCATTCTTCGAGCTTCACCCTTTCTTTTAATAGTACAAAAGATATCTATAAGACTACAAAGAAGGGGTCAAGCTTTCACGGAGAAAAAATTTTTCTTCCCACACTGGTCAGTTATCCGCCGGTACTGGTCATCGGCGGTCATCAAATGCTTTGTGTGCATATTGTCTTCGAATAAAAAACAACCCTTTTGATATATTGAAAGACAGCACTTAGATGTGTGACACCCCTCTGAACGCCAAACGGTCACTATTCAGCATGTTAGTAATAATATATACTCACAGGTGTTCATATACCGTAAATTATGAATGGATTTCTTTGACAAAGCGAAAGAAGCAGTTCTTTTACTTTTAATTCGTAAATATAAATATATTGCATTCGTTAACATTCTAAACATCCATACTAAAATATGCACATAGTACTAAATTTAGACACTTTTTAAAATCCTATTTTATTTTAATAGGCTAGTAGTAGAAGTAGTTTCAAAATTTGAAATCTTTTTTTTGGGCTCGCGTAAATGTTGTATAAACGTATTATTTGTAAGTCGAGCCAGGTTTGTAGCTGTCACTGTTATTCATTCATTCGCCACAAAAATGATGTCACTTTGACAGACTTTTAACTTGTTACTTAGACATATCTTCAAAAGTGACTTTTACTACAAAGCGAGACGAAAAACCGTTAGTCTCGTTTTAATTACGCCGAGTTTAAAACATGTTTCATGTATAAACAAAAAGTACACGTTGCGAATAATGTAATGATTAGAATACTTTATAAACTGTCAACAATTACTTAATTTTCTACGTATCAGTAGATGATTCCTACCGTAAAAGCAACCAAAAGTTTGGGTCGGTTACAAGGAAATCGTATTAAAATATGTAGCTGGCTATAATTGAGCGACCTTGTCGAATACTGACTACTTATGTGATTAAAATTAATTCATAAACATTTTTGAACGTTGAAAACACGGTATGAGCTCTGAATTTTCAAATGGTTTATTGTTAAATAATTTTATCAAAATGAAATACAAGTACAGTCCTATATTATACAGTGGTCAAGAGAGGTCTGGGCTATGTTCCCAGAGGAGCAAAGTTGAATTGAATGACAAATTTAGATTTCTGGCCTGGGTGTATGTGGTTGTGTCTATATGTGTCCATGGTACCCACGGCACAACTCTAGTGTATGGCTACGAATGTGAAGAATTATTTAGTTACAAGTACTTATTCATCATCCATCAGGCTTTGGAGGTCCACTGCTGCACATAGGCTTTGTACAAGCACTTGTTGATTATATACAATTACGCCAAATTTGAACTTTATAATGAAATTAATATTATTAATATTCTCTAAGAAAGAAGTATTCTCTTAAGATCATACAAGTTTACGCGCCGACTTCAACACACTAACCAAATAAAGAAGTGTTTAAATTATTACATACCTACTAAACTGTATCATACGTTAATAATTATACTGATTATTCAATATACCAGTCTGTATTACGTAAAGTCCTTGCGCTATGCTATTTAAAACACGTGAAGTCATGTGAAGTCGTGTGTCAGTAAAAGTGCAGCGTATCACAAACTTAATCCAGGTATTAGAGCTTTATGTCAATGGCTTCACGATGACGGCATGGCTTTAGTAATTTCTACTATTTCTTTATTCGGGTTTTGAGTGTGTAATTGGCAAACCTCATACGTGACATGAGACGTCACAACTTAGTCCTCAGGAGTAGCAATCCATGTACAACAGATAACATTCGGGTGCTATTTGGGATTGTATGTAAACGTCCATGAGGTGTAGTGTCCATTTACCGCATGCTCATTTGTTACTCTTTAATCATAAAATGGAGAAAATGTAATTTTTTACTTGTATTTTTCTTTTTTAGCCTACCTTACTTTCTCATAATCACTCAGTCTTCACCTGGGGAACAAACTCATGATTTATTACATTTGCAATGTATAAATCAATAAATAAAGCAAATATATTACTATGTTCCACTTTTCGTGTCATACAAGCTGCTGCATATACAAACGTGAGGCTGAATTTAAAAAAAAAAACAGCAGTTATATCGACACTTGGAGAAAGTGGACGTGATCATGATCGTGATAAGCTGCTCTCCAACGATAAATTTATGCGCCCTTTGTTTCTTTTCAACGATTTATCAAAAAGTATCCCTTTGTGTCCGCATGACGTTAATCTTTGAATAGACGACGTCATACACAGAAGGGTCAACCGATCGTACTATTATTTAGATGGACGAAAGTGATATTTATTGTTGCACTACGAGTAGGTACGTTTGTTTACAGAAATTGATAATAGGAACGATCTGTACTTTAAATAAAGTAGAAACGGTAAGAAATAAAAATGGACTCAGTAAGAAAAAAAAATCTATTATTGTACCTTAATTATCTATAGCGATGGTTGAAGGTAGCTACCGATCATTCATCAAGTTAGTACTAGTCAGCAATGTAATCAACGAAGCAGAATTTTTAAAAAGTGTCTATTATTTATCGGGATCAGTAAATTGCTTATTTTGTTCACATAGGCCCCGGGCAGGTCAATTTGACCCTTATCGAGAAAATAACCGACGAAAGCGTAGCCCTATTAACTGCACCGAGAAAAAATAATTGTTTGTGATTATGGATTGTAGATAATTGATTGTCGCCGACGACAGGATGCACCGTAGCGATCCTCGTTGAGTGCGAAATTGCGTCAACTACTTAGCTATGTAGAAACCTCAACTAATAAATGGAATACGTCAGTGTAGTAAGTAACAACTATTAATGTCGCCTGTTAGCTGCCATTCGAATTTGTTAAATACTTAATAAGCTATACGTTGTATCTGAGAATGGAATCTCAATGCTAATTCCAACTTAGAATATAAATACTCACCTATTTGTGATTAATTTCTATAGGCGATCAAAGCCACGACCTGACAGTGTATAAATTTAAGTTTTTTGGGTTGTATGAACATAATAGCATTATAATTTGTATTAATTGAAAGAAAAAAAGTATATACTCAATTTATTAACATAACTAAGGAAACTAGAATTAACATTGTACTACATTGTAGCATGCTCAGTTTTTTTAAAGTTTAAAATTTTATTTTAATTATGGTATTTACTTCATGTTTAGAGTTTGTGTCGGTGACTATTTATCAGAAACATTTGAAACAAATAATGTCGTATAACTTAATCTAATATCATTCGAGGGGTAGATTTGAATCATAGATAGACAGGAACTTAATTTTTATGCCCCAACTATGAGATACCTATCTTTGTCGCCAATTTTTTGTTACTGTAGTCATAGCAAATGCAATGATCTTTTACCCTTCGACCAAGTAATCGTTGCCCATTAGATGTGAGCTAAAGAAATCTTTGTTAACACCACTACAATATTACTCTTGCGTACCACTTGTAGACAATATATAAAATCAGTTTACTACAATCTCCACACTGGAAAACAGTGTCCCGAGAAAATTATTGCGCGAGATACATTAGTTACCTACTCGACAAGCAAAATAGGTGAACGATTGATGCTTCCGCATTCGGACTTAAAAATGTTCCACAAGCTTTGTTCGTATAAAGCAAAATAAACATTTATACCTGAAGTATAATAACTACCAACTGCCTCATAATTCCCTTCACTAAAACATTAATACAAATTACAATTTATCAGATAACGTTGTAAACAGCAACGGTGGCGCTTATGCATGTGTGGAACTCGGAGAGTCATAAGGCCTATAGTACCTACAGACACTCCCTTTAATGAATACCAGTGTATTTATAAACCTAATCGATGCAAAAAACATAGCATGGTAAATCATGTCATTTGACAGCATTGATAAATTATCCTGAATCCTGATGAACATACTCGTAGCAACAAAATACCAGCACTCACTCGCATTATTTGTGTTATTTGATGTTACACTGACCCTGTACGGATGGATGTTGACGATGACGAGGTCGGCCTACGGACTCCAACAAATTTGACGATTGAACTGAACACAAAAAGTTAGTTTTTTTATAATTTTTGTAAGTTTGTCTATTTACCTATTCGTAAATCACGAAAAACTACCGAATTTATTTGAATTAAACTTTAATAGTTTAAATGTATGTATGCACTAAACCTAAGATAAAGTACAGACGGTAAGTACATACCCGACTGTAAGTGGTCACCGTCACCTCAAGTTTTCACAACTTCCTGCAGGTCAAAATGGGACTGGCTCAAGAAAATTACCATTCCAAAAACTAGCGTGGAAGTAAACCTCAAAAGTTTTAACCTACTAATTGATTATTATTACATCGGATCCATAAACCTTTGGATGTTTATAATACCTACTACAATTTTATTGCTATACCAGAAATATCATAGTTTTTTGTATGTCATAAATGTGTATAAAAATCTATGAAGGTAAAAGTTCTAAAAATTCTGTATCTACCTATAACGATACAAACAGTGCCATAGGATAAAATACATTTTAGCGCAATCTGCTCCTGGAATAAAATACTTAGTGATAAGGCTCGTCTATAATACTCACATTATTATATACGAAGTCAAATTAACATTTAAGGCGGCAACTACATCTATGGATACAACTAGACACTTTACACTATAATGGAAATGAACATATCTTTCACATAAACAATGTATATTATTTCCCCGCTAATGTTTCTGATATCCACAGAAATCATAAAGTTTAATTACACGCTAATAGTGCCATGAATTCTTAACTAGCTTCCTAACGGACACTGCCGATAAACAGGCGCGCGTTTATGACAAAGTAATCGAAGCTGAATTGTTAATTGCGTACGTCGAATGAATTTAAAAATGCATGGCATTTAAATGCCAGCTCGGTCGCCATTTTAGTTCGATCCGAAAGAGAGACTATCGCCTTGAACGCGACTTAAATCTGACAGCCTCGAATGTCACTCTCGCCCGCACCAGTTCAATTTTATTAATAAGCATTGCTCTGTATCATAATGATCAAAACAGAATTATTGTATATATCCTCATCGTAACTGGGACAATTACGATGAAACTGACAATTAGCTCATATCCTTAGAAATATTTAATGTATAAATACCTAGTCAGTTAAAAATAAATTCATACTTTCTAAAGACAGAAATGATAGATGGTATTTACTAAAAGAAAGATAAGCTACATTCATGTTATTTACAGGAATATATTGGATCTAAAATATACGAATCGAAAAAAGTAATGAAACCGTATTAATGTCAAATTCTGTACATTAGGTAGACATAAATGAAATAAATATATATTTTCACGGACTTTTTAAAACCAAAAAAAAAACAATGCACCCAAACTAAAAAACCTGCCTGTTGGTAATTTAAAAAAATAATGGGAGACACATATGACAAAAGCTCTCGTGCGATAACTCCAACGTTACACCTATTTTTGTCATAGAGCAGGAGTCTGAGAACTGCTGTATTTCGGTTTGAAGGGTGGTTAGGCTGAATACACTGGAAAAGAAGTATTTCGACTGAGTCCTCAGGAGTAGCATCGTATGTGGATGTTCGTGGACTGCAGTGATTATGCAATACAACATTGGCATACATGCACATTTACTACACCGTTAACTAATAAATTATAATTGTGATTACAACACATAATGTTATTATTATTTAAGCTTTTTTTTTCATTTGGTGCGGGTAACGCGGGTTATATCATGAATACAATATTGAATCAAATAACCGATCAGCACAGACACATCAGATCAGCTCGCCTCTTCTTTAAATAAATAAATTAAATACCTACTGGATTTTCATGAAAATTGGTTGGTATCAGTCGTTGAAAATGCAGCAGTGCAACATTAAGGATAACAAAGAACGCAAGTTTTTGTTGCATACAGTTACAGTGAATGCAAGTTTTTATTGTACTAAAGACTCATCCATACCATTAAATATTAAACTCAAAAATCTAATGCGCGGGCAACGATTGTCCGTTCACATTTTCCATCTCAGTTAAATTATATAGGAAATATACAGGTAAAAATTTAACCTTCACAAATTAAATAATCATATGATATTAGAGTGCAAAATTTAAGTATCTGTAGGGCATAATGGATGGATGGAAAGACATAAAAAAGTTACTGATTTTCATTTACAATATTTAACTCTTCCTGGGTAACACGTGTTATGGTAAAAGTCATAAAGTTTTCTAACACCTCAAGCAGAAAAATTCTGACACAGCTCCAACACTGGTTCATTCATCTAAGATAGTAATCGTTTGTTTCTCAGTACCGCTAAATTACATTTCTAGTAGCCGTGTAACACGTTTACGAGGTACTTTAGAGATGCTACGGTATATCCGTAATGGCTATCGCGGTATTATACGGACTGATGCGAGAGTGATACCAACGTATTCTTACTATGTAATTTATATCCATGAAAGTTACCGAGCACAGGGTCAAAGAAAATTGTTGGGTACACGACGCAATGCCTGACGTTCAACGTATATCAAGAATCTAAGCTTTCCGAGAAACCAGGAATTTTGTTGACACAATGTCAACTCTAGCCGTTGTAAATATTTCGTGTGCAATTTGAAATTGAAGACTATTCTGAAATGGTACTTTGAAGCGTTATTTTACTATCAAATGTTAAATCTGCGGCTATAATGTGGTATAGTATGTTAGTTTAGGAGTTGTTATTGTAACTAGCATTTTTATACAAACTTCTTGATCGTCCAGTATATATTAAAATTCCTCCCTTGTTTTCACGCTTACAATTGAAATATTTTTCATTAGACAAAAATTATGAAATATTTCAATTTATTTTAACAATTTAACATACTACGTAATTTTTCTTACTTAAGCTTAGACAGACAGTCTTAAAGCTATTTTATTTTTTATGTAAGTATTATAATTACTATTGCGAAACATAAAATCCTGAGTCCTGCTACCAATATTCATGCTTATGGAACAGGAGAGCTAAGAACGGCAGTAATTAACTACTATAATTGCTACAGCAGTTGAGTAGACTCTTCCCACGGAGCATTCCTCGCATCTGGATGTCAAGTGTACATTTAATGCGACAAATTACTGCTTATTATAGATATTTGCAGTAATTAAAACCGTAGACCCTCCACATGAAATCCCATAAATACGACGGTTTTTAACCTCAACAGGAAAAGTCATATTTAAATTAAAAATCCGACTTGTATTATTTTTATGAACGGGACGGACTTCAACTTTTTTATTATTATTTTGTATCAATAACCCATTACTATCCCACTGCTCTTCTCTCAAAGATGAGAGAGTTTAAGCCATAGTCCACCACGCTGTCCAAGTGCGGATTGGATTGTGTAGTCCACACATTCTTTTGAGATCTTTATGTTGAAGTCGTAGGCATACAGGTTTCCTCACGATGTTTCCGTTAAAGCGAGTGATAATTAATTAATAATAATTTTGAATTAGAATAGATAATATTTCGAGAAAGAGGTACGTACCCCTACGTTATCATTCACTATTATTATCTTATATTTTGTTATTATTATTTCAAGTACATACATATATTTTATTTGAAATAAAATCTCATAATAGTACTATTCGATATTATAATAATCTCAACTCAAATATTTAGTAAAATAATTCAATAAATGAATTCAAAGCAACACCTGGCCTTTATCGACGTCATATTGACTCCACTGTTGCTTTAAAATTTATGAAGGTTCTATTTTGTAGCTAATTAAAATATTGATGGCCATTAGAAAAGCTCGACCGTGAGAAGGTGATAAAACTGATACAAAAGTAATTTGGACATTATTTAACACCATCATTTAGATTTCATTTACTATTACAAGAACTGTGTCAATACCTCCACTATCTCTATACTTTACTAAATAAATGATATCCATAATGAACGTAATTAGTACATACTGATTCACGCGCGACGTTTATTCAATGTGTAAGTATCGTAAAGATATACGTCATACCTATTTAAAAAATTAGCCAAGTGCGAGCTGGGCTCTCTATTCGTTTTAGGTACATAGCCACGTCATTATTTTAGCGCGTTTACCTTTTAATTGATGTAGATAGAAAACTATACTTGTGCTACGCTAGACAATCTAAGGAAGATGTTAAAGAAATTAATACCTATACATTATTCCTTTCTACGCCGCCATTAACAGCGTAGCCGATTAATTATCCATTCAATGCTTTTGCCGCTAGCTCTACTGCTTTTCACAGCTTCATTTGGAAGTAAAGTGTTCATCTTGACAACAAAAGAATGCGAAGGGTGGAAGTAACTCCGAAAAAGACGGAGTAATTCTTTGACCATAGTTCAAAGTTATGTAACCCATATAATTAAGCATTTATTTTCTGCAACTAGACAACAGACTTTCTACGACAAATATTAAACTTAGAATAATTCGGACTGTACTGTACTGATAAGCAAGCATCCATAGCAAAGGTACTGTATCTATAATGTTTGTTTTAATATTAAAGAATATAATATTTAAGTAACGAAAAGATCTTTATATTGCTCAGAATGTGAAAAATTACAAAACTGTGTAGTGTGAAAAATAATACTTATGACCTATTTATTATACCACCTCGTTTTATTGAACTAAAGAAACCATACGAATAAGTTAATTATGTGAGGTCCCACATGCACTTACTACATAAATGATATTGAAAATTTAATACAAAACAAGGTTTACCTTGGTCTCTCGAATCAGTGTAATAACCACCACTTATGTTAATTGATTTAGATAACTTTTTGAATAATGATGTCAGGAGCATAATTCCAATGAAAAATGTACAGAACACAGGTGATATCGATATTGCCAATGTAAAATTTAGATAATGCTAAAAAATTCTATTACGATTTTACAAATTTAATGAAAGAAAGATATCGTTTTATTTTATATCAAATTTTTGTTCATCTCTATGCATCACCAATCATTATAATTCATTCGATTAATTAACAAACTGTTATAAAAAAAATGCGTCAGAAACCAGTTCTCAGGATACGATGCCTCTAGTTTCCATGTAATATTAATATAATTTAGCCTATCGAAACTTTTTTATTTCTATATTAAGATATAAGTGGAATGCTCATTGCGCATTTATCATAATCTTTCTTGCATAATGATTGCCATTTGTCGTACATTCATGGAATGAATCATTACATTAAGGCACTTTTTAAGTGTAATTATGTAATTTAAGACGTAATTATTACATTTCTTTGGCAAATTTACTTACTTTTAGGATGCTTTGGTAGTTGTGAGTACATGTAGACATTTTTCATTTTATTTTATATTAAACGATGTTTGTTTGTATAAGTATAACTCACCTATACCTATGTTTAATAAAATAAATTCATGAAAAAAAATATATCCGTTTAGGTTCCGTTAAATTATAATGGATGGATGAACAATATTACACTATATTTAGTATGGGAAGTCGGCACTGATTGAAGCCTAGAAGAAGCACTCACAGCAAAAAGCCGCTGTCATATCGGAAATGATCACCCAATGTCAATCTTTGAATGTGTGATTGCTAGTGGCACGAACCATTCGGTATTTCTGAGGGCAGAGTAAGACTGTTATTGAATTTACCTCCAAAGACTTTCAGAATGGTGTCAATTTTCATAGGAGTACTTTGGTGGATGAAGACTTCCTTCAATCAAGGAGCAAGACATCCATAGTAGCAACATGATAGATATTCTCTTTTCAAAGATTATAGGTACATGGATCAGTAAGTACGAATAACTTTTAGAAAAGTTAATTATGTGTAGGTCTAAAATATATTACCCAATAACGAACTTAGTAAGCAACAGCTCATTACAATGACTGCATATTAGTCAGCACTGGCACATAGCGTAATTGCGATCGAATCGTATCGAATTACGAACTAATGAAATAAATTTATTTAATGATGCATCAAAATGATTCGTTTAGTGCTTTGTAATAACCAAATCACGTTCGTTTTTCAGTTCGCGCACTATAGCGGTGACGAATGGCGACAAGACGAAGTGGTCGTGAACCAAGATTTATGTCGAAGTAAATTAGCGCGAAGGGCGGAGCGAGGATAAGTAAAACGCATAGACGAACAGTGCTCGCGTGCTCGCGGTGACCTATCACTCCGCCGATCTGCTTGATACGCAACGTGCGCGAGCGCATGCACTTTGTGTTTCACATTATAAATGGCACCTCCCACAGACTCGTACTATTGGAGCCCAAGTCGTGTATACGCCGTAGAACCGATAGACATCGAACACACCGCATTATAAATTACTCATTACAAAATGTGTCGCTAATATTATTTGATACCGACCCGACCCGGCTTTTGTTTAGTATGTGTATTGCAATTGCGCTGCTGATTCATAATGTGTTGCATTCAAATTTATCAATGCAATGTTACGTATCTTAACCTAAACATGATAATATCTGGATCCTGAAAGCACCTGTGCTTCGTCTTGGATTCTAGCGTTTGCTGAGACTCAATAATTGATGGAATATGGCAGGGCATAGATTGTTTTTTTTTTCTGAACTCTTCCGTACCAATTGGCTGATGACACAAACTTTAACGTCAAGCCTAGATGTCGCAAACGCATAGTCTGGAAAAAGACCCTTTCGCGAAGCTTCAACATTAGGCATATCTTTACTTTTTTACACTAAACGCCGATGATTAAGTTTTCATCCACACCATTAGGACTCGTGGTGGTCAACGGTTGTATAGTCCACTTTAAACACTCGTGTACATAGGACTTTTAAAAAAGGCGTAAAAAGAGCTTTTCTTAAAAGCCGGCAACACACTAATGGTACTCGTGTTTATAGACGATAGTGACCGCTTACTAACAGGTGGCACGTGACCCTATTTTTATAAAAATCGTAATTATTTTAATTTTAAAATCATTCAAAAATATCAATATATAAATATCATTGCTTTACCAGGATCAATCATAACTTTTTATAAACAGGATATTCCCGTATATAGAAACACATTATTAACTCAGATATAAATAGGTATTGGCCAGCATTGCAAAACGTATTCTACGAATCTAGCCAGGCCTGCAGCCTTATGAGTACTAATTAAGCTTCTTGTTTCACGATTCCGATGTCTATAGGTTTTGAAACTAATTATTACTTCTATGAGGGCTTTTTATCAGTCGCACACGAACAATGGGAACGTGACTCTACTAGCGATTTCACCGGGAGCTCAGCCTCACCATCTTCACCGTTGGATGCGTACTGCATTTAGTAAACAACAAATTCATTGCCTTCTTTGTATCTCGAATACATGCATTCTCTCGTTACGATAAGTAAATGCCAAAGGTGTATATGTAAAGTGCCTTTAAAATTACTCTCAGAACAAAATTCCCTTCAATGAAATTCTTTAAAAACGTCAACAATATTGCAGCACGCAGCAAGCGCTGGCGTTCTAAATTTACAACCGTGATTACTTCGGCGCCGATCGCTTATCGAAATACCTAAGAATCTACGTACAGTTTGATACCGTCTCTGAATGCAAAATCATAAGCTTCTGCAATACAAGTCATTTCTGATAAGTAATCTGATGTTTCATTGGATTTTTATTAACGTAATGCACTCCTAATGATTGAATGACTGTCAGAGTACGTTAAGCTATTAAGATAACGTGCCATATAAGTAGGTATAACACACTCTCCAATTATTTTAATAATTAAAATCTGTATGGAATTAAAACTTAAATATTCGACATTATTCTTTTGCCGCCTTCAAAACTAAGGTCGGAGGTATACAATTCGACAAGTAGGTATGTTATTTTTTTTGTCTTTGACCAAAAGTACGCATTTAGACATACGCGTACGGCGCAATCCTGGCAACCGGATTAAGTATGATGCATTCGATTTGTAAAACTTAATAAAACTCTGCCACATCGTAACGTAAATAAAACACGAATTGCAATGTGTGTAAAAATGGTTATATCCACAGGTTCAAATAACGACTGTCAATAAAACGTTTATGGTAGCCTGTACTGAATGACCATAAATTATAAAGATTAAGGTCAATAACGCGATGGATATGATAACTGCGTCTGCGTTAAGAAAACGTAGAGTATCTGCAATTACCTCTATACTCAATGAGGATATATTCCACTTCTTCGACCGACATAATTTAGTTCAGCTTTTGCTAATGAACTCTGCCACACCTAACTCTACTTAAATTAATACAAAGTAGAAGTAGGAATATATAATAAAAGAATACTTTTTTTTTATATTTCTCCGCTCCTAAACACTAAATTATTTACTTTCCTTTTTTGTTTACATAATAAAGTTTTTTATTTACTTTAATATTTGTATAATCTGAAACACTTACATATGTAAATGTTATTTATAATAATACCACATGTATATTATTATTTACTGTGTATATTTTAAACCCAACATCAAGTAGAGTTCATACTCAAATACTTTCCAGCTCAAAAAGTTACTCTTTACCAAAAAACATTCTTAAATGTTATTATTTTTATTCACTTAAATTTACTAATAACTTAATTATTATCAGCACATTTTTTCAAGGACTTCAAACTATAACTTTGTTTTTTTTTAATAGAAGTACAGCTCTAATAAATGAGAAAAAAACAGAAATATTATTTTCGACAAAACAAGACCATTGTAAAAAACACAATTCAAATCATATTCATAACAAAAGTATGATGTCACAAACGCCACCTGTTAGCGACGAATCAAATTAACATAACAAGAAAGTTGATACTAGAGACATCTCTCGGCGCGTGGCGGAAATTTGTTAAGATGAACTATGATTCATACGAAAAGAAATAGTACATTTTTACTAGACTAACTTTGAACTGTGTAATGAATTAAAACATATTAAAGTTACGATCTCACTGATAAAGATAAAGTAAGAGTAGAAAGTAGACTAACAAATAAACCGTTTCTTTATTAATTATAATGTATTCGGTATTTTATCTTTATGACTAAGTAAGCTAATGCGAGCACATATCTTTATCACTGGATAAAGTTTTTATGAGTGAATCGAATCCGTATCACGAAAACCATTGTCAATAATTTTTCATTTTTCGATGCTGATTTAAACAAGGGTTTTCTGGTATAAGAAATCCATTTAAGACCTACTGCTAGACTTGATTCTGGTGTACAATTACAAGTGTTCTGGAAGTATGTTTGACCAAGCTTCAAGCTGTAAGTTATAAACTGTTTAAAGGCCTCCGAGTTTTTTTGGCTGAGTTTAATAAGTTTTTGTGTAACTTTCTAAAAACTAACTGCATCTATAACTATAAAAAACCAGAACCTAGTACTTTGCACGTACTTTAATCACTTATTTAAGTAGTAAGTACTGAGATATCATGTTCATAAATTTCCTTTTTTCAATACGTTATCTGGCATAAAGGCCTATACTTTCGTCAACCACAATAATCAGATAAATAATTTTTATAATAAAAATCTTAAAATATTACTCAAAAAGCAAACGTAAATTTTATAGACGAAAAATTTTTGATAAAGAAATTTTACAGAAGATATTGCTTCACCCCACAAATTAAATCAACATTTAGAACAATATCTATGAAATGTTACTACGAACTCCTACCTATTTATGTATACTTAGATTTACAGCAAAAATCCCCGTGTGTGAAACCTGAGATCACTATGCCGAAGAAAGTATTGCCATAGAAATAATTGGGATGAGGTAGGCACCCGGTCACACCTCAATTCGGCGAACGTTTTTAGTATTCGATATTTTCTTTTCACGAAAAATTTCGAATTTTTTTATCCATGCCGGCAGTAATCGGCAATACATATAAAATAAAACTTTATAACTGCTTGCTTTTAATATAGCAGCGATTATTTTTTATGCTTATTAGTGTTCATGTCCAACATTTTACAAGCCACGACGCCATGAATGACTTTAATTAACTTTTGGTAAACAAAAACACACATCGAAATACGATTACCCTTTCGAAGTCAGTTCGAACTATTTTTGTTTTTTTTAAACACAGTGCATACCTATAAATAGAATAAGACTAACGGGAACGATAAAGCCCATTACTGATTGGTGAAGTATAGCAAAGCAAGTTCATCCCAACCGCCACCGTATGCCAGCCACGTCCACTATTGTTTTAAATAAAATGCAATCCAGGTATAATAAACCGCCTGCCATCTCGTTAGCCGTGAGTTTTTCTCGCTTCCATTCAACAAGCTATGAGGATGCTTCATCCCTTTCAATTAAATCGATAACATTATTTCTTTGTTCGCTATTGGAAGATTAATTAAGCAACCGCATTTCCTCTTGTAGTTTCCATTAATCACTTGCTAATGATAGGCTGTTAAAAAAATAACATAACTTTTAGCATTCAAATATAAAAAGTACCCATTACTTAATGGTTATTACTTTTAGCTATACAAGCATATCGTATGTAGGTAATTATTGGCAATCGCTGTTAAACATTAAAGAAATAACACCTAAAACTATCTCAAAAAGTAAGGAATAAACATTCCTGTCTTAAATTTCAAGAATTGTAGAGGTTGCTTTGACTGTAATTCTCTATTATTAAAATATGTTAATAATCCAACGGGAAAGGACCATTACATTATTTAAGTTAATCATTTAATGTACACCTTATATTTTATAATTATATACTCTTTCAAAACTTCTGTCTCAAGGAGTTAAACATTCTCAGTACGCGTGCGTTGCAAAAGTCGCCTATTATGTGTAATTATGCGGCCGCATAAACCGAGCACTTTGCTGCTCACACAGGGCTGTCACCGTAACTGATCCATATAAGACCCAGACACTCTGCTTTATGTAAACTAAAAATTTATTTTTGTTTTCCGAAAATAAATAATTCACATTAAAACATTACATTATGGAACAAACAATCCACCAATATCAATTATTTTTTACTCGACTAGCACTGAGCTTGTTGCGAAAATAAAATATAAAATTTACATTTTGAGTGTCGCCAAACATTGTATCTTCAATGACATTTAAAGTAAAAGAAGTTTAAACATACAAAACAAATTAAATAAAAATATTAGTAGATTTAGCAACCTTAGGCTCAGGATTCAATTAGGTTCACTTAGTGGACCTAATAATATTGTTCATTATGCTAAGGAAATGGCGAGATTTTGATGGAATCCGTTATCCTTAAAAAGCCTATGTTAAGTCGCAAGTACGTAAACGACGAGCGATGAAAATGAAAATATCCCCGAAAATATCTTTTAGTAAGTGCTAAGGTAAACTGGTAATTCTAATTTAAATTTAGAATTACTATCAGTTGATAAAACTTAACATAACACTAGCAAACATTTTTACTAAAAGATCTTCGGTGAGATGAAAAATTTAATATCATTATCTCTTATTCTAAAAACACTATCGAGCAAAATATGATTGGGTATCAACGTTTTGATGGTTTGTTCACGATGATGCGATAAACGTTATTGTTAAAAAAAGCAGCTTGCTTAGACACTACGGAAGATACGTGCCTTATTTTTTAGATCATTTTTAATTAAAAAATTAGCACGTCCATATATCACATATAATATTCAGGCCCAGTTCCAATTTACGTTATTTATAATCTCTAATACTTTTCTTACTAATGGATAGTTTTTGGAACACGCAAATGCAACGGTTCGTAAAAATTTAACAACTCGTAGATAGAAAAAAACGATATGTTTTTAAATTGAAATTGAGCAATGGGTATTAACCGTTTATTTATGTTTACCGAGTACAAGCCGAAGGAAGAAGATAAAATAAAAACCAGCAACCGGGACACCGTTAGTCACTATTTAAACAGACCAAAATACACATTCAACATCTATACCGAACATTAAATAGAAAAGTAGGTCCATGTGACGTCGTACGCAGATGCGTTTCTACATAGGGTTTCTACATAGGCTTAAGAAACGCATCTTAAGCTGTAGGGCCTCATACCTTAATGATGTCTAAGTAGAAATTTGAGACACTGACACTGCTGCATTTTAGCAAAAACGACGCCGCCACTGCCGAATCTTAGACAGAAGGTTCGTTCATCTATCAGAATACCCAGTGTATGTCAATTCAATTCAATATAATTATTTTAAACACGATGTAAATATTTATTCGTGGACTTTATTCGCGATTAAAAACAAATAAGTATTTATTTTATTTACACAAGGTATTCTTTTCCAACACAAACGATGCAGCGGTAAGTGTTTGTGAAGCGGAAAATAATTGTCTCAAATATTTCAAGCGAGTAATCAAACAAATTGGATCGAGTACCTTCTCTCACGAGATAATCGCATATGATTTCTTACACACTTGTCGCTCTAGAAACTCTTGTTTTCTGAACCAGGCTTCATAAAAACGCGTTATTTTGCGACCTTACAAATGTGCAGACCTTCAGTACCGGTTCAGTGCAGTTATTAAATTGTGTTATTTTCGATTTGCAAATAATTCCCACCCAATATAGTTCTGTTACAATTGTATCTGTGTTGTATCAATGCGAGGTTTATGTCATTAGCAGTTTTCTCATTAAAATGAGAAATAAGAAATTATTTACTAAAATTTCATAATTAGTCATTTATATCATAACAAATTTTCGATGCAACCCTTTTCTGCGAATAAATGATACTTTTAAACTTCTAATAACGTAATTTTTTAACCCATAACGGCATATTGCACAAGGTAATTAATGGGAGGAGGAATCCATTGTTATAAAACTTTAGATCGTGTTCCTGTTTATTAACTATCGACAGAAGAGTACGTCGTTTATCCGTTTTTAAATCCTTTGACGATAAAGTTTAACACAATCACCCCATTTGCGTTTTTGTGTGGTGGAAAAATACAAATTGGTGTTCGATTCAATATATAATGAAGAGCATTTGCATGAGCAAGCAGCGGTGAAGCGCGGTCCCATGCCATCTGTGGCGCTTGTAACGACTGAAACCAAGTAAGGCTGTGTAATGACAACTTTTTCACTCAATACAAGATTCGTTTACAAATGTATTATATAAAATGATCATGCATGAATATTTTCTTTCTTTGCACTACAAATTGCAAAGTTCGTCCATTGCTATTGTAAGCAATATCTATTATAAGCTATTTCTTATTAATATATACCTATGTAGTAAATAATCAAAAGCAAATATTTTACGTTTCTATAAGTTCAATGCTTAATAAATGATTTTTTGAATGTATTATTGATGATTTGTAATTATATAAGGAATACTTCATGTAACCAGCTAAAATAGAATAGTAATGCGATCCCGACAATTACGCAAATCCAAGTTCTTGCACCAAGTATTATAAAAGAATCAATACCATGAATTACATATAGGTATACCTACTATATTTTATTACCTACTAATATTCTGTCAAATAAACATAAAATAAAAATTACTTGAAAATGCATACAAAATAAAATCTATACCGTATTATCAACTTAATATTTCTTGACAAGATAAAATTGTATCAATAAATTATTAAGTACGGATGGTTACATAAATTTAAAGTTTCTACTGAGTTCGTTTACGTCTGGGCGAGAGTCACCACTGGAGAAAGTCTGCAACGCCCTGTTATGGCGGCATTTCTCATTCCTCGGAGCCTTTTCCCCTTATTACATGTATAAATGTCTTCCAACTTGAAGTCACATTTTACCAGAAAAGTTTTTCCTTCTTTATACCTTATTACGTCCGTGTATTCGGAACATCTAAAAACTTCGACTTTTATTTACCGAACCAAATCACTCAACACCTAGACCCAAGTAAATATTTATTTTACACATTGAAGCGTTATTTCATTGTCTCCTTAAGAATTTGTGCCCAAATTGTTTAGAAATATTGTATTATAGAATATTAAAGAAATACGTAATCAAAAATATAGAAACGTTATAAGTCAATATTTATTAGTAGCCCCGAACCAACCTTTAAAAATTAAATAGTGGGATGAGCCTAAAATAAGAAACTTTAAAGCTGGCACTTTGATACAGGACATATCTACATCAGTACAAGTTAGATAATTATCTTACTCCTCTTAACTACATTAATCTTACAAACAAAACTTAATATAGTTTGTAAATTAAACAATTTATTACTCATAACAACACGAACTTTAAACATTAGGAAGTTACTACAGTGAAGTGCCTAAGTCGTACTTGATATTTCATTAATAGCGTAACTGGAAGCAAGATAGTTGCGTGTACTAGGATAGGAAACAACACTAAGTCCGAGTAAAGCTTTAGTGTTGCGCGAGCTCATCACCCACAAGAGTGCGACCTCTGCGCCGCGCGCACGGCAAGGTCACGAACGCGCGTGCGCCTCAGTCGTGACCCGCTCGCGCTCTCTGTCCACCACACTTCTAGTCAATTTAAACCAAAACACAACAATCATAGAGTTTTGTTTCGTTTACAACATCTGTCATTTTAACGTTTCTTTAATATAGTACATTGGCGATATTCAAGCATTCTGGTAGGTGGTATAATATAATATCTTACGACGCGATTTGATTTTATGCGAATACCTATTACATTTTAAATAAGGATTTATATAGAATTTCCATTAGGTCGATAACTTTACGGCGTTAGCACTGAATAGCGACACGCTGAGATCATACTCAGTTTGGTGCAGATAACTATGCAGGAACTATCTGTCTGATATATAAGTTTAATTTATTCAAAGCTTGGAAACTTTGTTGCAGCGTAGATTTGTGGTTTAATTTGAGCTTTGTGACAAAAACAGTAAGTAGGTACCTACCTCGACTTTATTAACCCGTCAATCTCAAATCAAATCCACCCTTATCAGCTGCGGCCAGTAGAAATCTAAATCATATTTAATGTCCCTATATGAATACAAATGATAAACTAACCAATTACCAAATGATAAGTAATATGGATGTATTATAAACGCTTAATTTTTCGTAACGTATTTATTTTTATAGCATCATTCGAAAAGGAAATTAAGCGACTTTGATCAAATTGAAACCTGTCTAGGTCATTTGAGTATGGCCTCTAGAGCTAGATAATTCAAACCGTATGTAGCAGCATTAATATTGCTTACAGAAAGATTTTCCTCAGCTTTGATAGATTGATAGGCAGCTGTAGATCGCGATGTAGGCAAAATTATAAGCGAAATACCAATAACTGACTAAAATTTGGCAAGTTGTAGGGAGTACACGTCAGCTAAGTATTTTAGACGGGGCTGAGAATAAGGGACATAAAAGCGATTGCAAGTTTAAATCAAAGTTTTGTGTTTTTACTGTTAGAGGCATTTGGTGTTAAGAGAGACAATGTAAGAAAATAAATACCGTAATGTTATTTTTTCAACAGGGATGGATTAAGGTTTTCTAAAGAGAGTTTCACGCCTATGAGCCTAACGCGGGTGAAACCGCGAAGCACAGCTAATAAGTAAATATAGTGCTTGTAAAGAACCAATATAATGGTATGTAGCCTCTGATTATTATATTTTTATACACGGTAAACAGAGGAAGGAAGGTTTACAGTCCCGTTTTTTATTTCTCACCACTTCGAGTTTGCTTTCAAACCCATTCAGTCCGTCTTATTAAAACTTCGGGTTCATAGCTTGACTATGAACTTGACTGTGATGAAGCATGGTGGTTACGGAGAGTCTGGCAGCGGTCCCATGCACCACTTAAGGATTAATCCATTATAAAAAATCTCGGTTGACGAAAACAAGATATTGTGGTTCATCATCATCGTCCCATTATGGCCCCACTGCTGGGCACGGGTCTTCTCTCAGAGATGAGAGAGTATAGGCCATAGTCCACCACGCTGGCCAAGTGCGG
>DWKW01000140.1:0-20947 GCA_018250115.1 Doberes anticus | reverse complement strand
AGGTAACAACTTTTCTATCTTAAATAAATTTAAACATCATATTTTACAAGCTATCACTATATTTATTTAGTTTCTGAAACTTGATCGAAGTGTATTTTAATAATTAAAATTTCTCGAGGTACAAATACGAAAATGACGCTTTGGATAAAAACTGACACTCTTGTTGTATTTCCACGCAATATTTACTTTATTCAAGACATAATTTGCTACAAAGCTACCTGTTACAATAACTTTATAAGTTTTGTAAACATTTGCAAAAATAAAATTAAAATTTGAAAGTTGTAGTCTTAGGTAAGGCTGGTGTCGCGTAAGCTCGGCTGACTCCACCGTAGAATCTATTTCTTCTTAGCTTCAACAGTGTGAGCAATGATGTTTCGGTTCGAAGGGTGTCGTTAGGCATAATACATACAATATAGGAGCTATACCAATATGCTAAATATATAGTCCGGCCATAAGTTCTATTACAAATGAAAAGTCAGCCCAGGGCCAGTCTTCAGCCCATTTAACGTCTGGAACATTGGTTTCGAGTGAGAGATGCGTACTTCGTGCCTTGTGACAAGGTGCAGAGTATTGGGGAAGAGGTTTCACACTCCTCCATATAGACGATTAGCGCCAAGTTTCTTTTAGTATCTTATTTTATTATTACAGAGTCCTAGCATAAATCTTAATTTCTCGCGATAAGATTTTGTTTTCTAATGGGGTTTCAGCGAATTCTGGGTGTAACAGCATTCACAGTCTATGTAGTTATTACAGCACGCGGCCGCCCCGATCTTTTTTGGTCTTCGAAAGGAAGTGTTCTGTCAATAAATATGATATTCCAACTTAGGGCCAAACTTTTAAGTGTCTTGAATATGACTGACGGATTCTTACTGCTATCCTATTTTCTTTAACACCCCATTCCATATTGTAATTTGACACGAAAAATATATGTGAAATACTAAATGGGAAAAAGTTTTTACCACAACAAACGCGTTCCAAACTTAAAATGGTTAACTAAGTTGAAAAAATAAAAATAATGATCTAACAGTATTTATGGTCAGACTAGTTATAGAACAAACAATAGTTGACAGTCGTCTACTTTAAAAATTAAATTTGTTTAAAAAAGTGTATGATAAGTTTTAAAGCTTTGTAAGTAAACTTTTATAAGTCTTATATGTTCTACTCGTATTTGTATTTGCTTTTATGATTTGGCCCTCATTCTACTGCGCACTTGAGCTCGGTAGAGAATTCATTAGCTTTCTCTTTCGTTTGAAATTCTCGCCCTTCGTCCTATGTCACCGCCGACCTGTATGGATTTAGTTTGCATTGGAAACCATAACACAGTGGACGCTCGTCGTTTGCAGGTACGTACCCAGGCGTGCTCATGCGTGCTCCGCGATGATATTGGAAGTGCTACAACTTCATCTAAGTTGTAGTAATAAAATATGAGTAAACTTCATCAATTGAAAAAGAGATTTAAGAAATTAATTTTGATTATTCATAAAAATTTGTGTCCCTTACTTTATGCGAAATTTCGATTGTCATGGCAACGACCTATTTTATTTCTGTTTCTTTCAATGTCACAAGTCATCGTAAGTGATACGCTATATTAATTTTCCGGATTTCTTTACAACATAGTATAATATATCACATTTTTTATTGCTATTTGTTTATTGGAATACAAATACGTATATTAACTTTCATTGAATTTAGTCACCAAAATCTTAAAACGCATTTATTTGTTTCGTTTAAGATTACCTAACTTATCTAAGATTCTAACCTATTTGAAATTCGTTGAAAGAAATTCGGTAACTAGAAATATATTATAACTATATAAATATTTAAAATAGACTATTATTTTTAATTGGAATAAACAATGAATAAGTATAAGCTTTTAATTTATAGAAAAATTAAGGTTCAACAATAATACCAGTCGGTAACTTTAATAACTAAATACGTATTAATTTAATTATGCCTGTAGTAGGTGAAACTTAAGCGAGGTAAACACAAAATACCTTATCCTTCAAAAATTTTCTTTTTGAAACTTTTTATTTGTCATGATACATTATACCTTAACATGCAACTGCCACTAAAAAATAACTTCATGCAATGAAACTGCACAGCAATTGACTTGATGATACAACCTTGGTCAGTGGCTTAGCAGAGTGGGGTCGGTAAAATTTTACAATCCGTAAAATGAATAGTTTGTAAATTCTCTATAATTTAATGTATACATTAGGTTGAAATACCTAAATAAGAGTGCGGCAAAATTGTCCGCCGCCCCGGGTAGCCAACACCACGCTACGCCACTGACCTTGGTGACTTACATTAAATACTCTACAAACTCTACATAGAAACTAATATGATAAAACTAAATTTAGATGAAATATTTACATAACACGGCATGTATATAGTGCCTAATATAGTGCCAGATAATGTGAAGAAAATTTTTAGTAAGCAATGTAATTTGCGTTCTAAGAGTTGATAAAAATATGTATAAAGGGCCATATTATGGAACGCTTTATGAATAAGAGTTGTATATTTTATGTTATTTGTGTTGAAACATTCAGGTTTTTTTTTCAGTTATTTAATTTATTTATTCATAGTATCAAAAGTTATTTAACACTATTATCAATCATTAATAGAGGTGTATTTAAAAAATAAACGAATAAACAAACAATAAATAAACATTCACTTACAAAATAGTTAAGACAAGAACAGTCAAATCTTTCGTCTTTAATAATTACTTAATGTTTTCTGAATGTCCTTTGATAAATTGTTCAGTATCAGAAAAAACAGTTGTTGGTCCAGTTTTTTGTTCGCATGTCTCAAGGTTTCCTTTTTTTCTGGAGAGCGTAGCTATAGGCATTCTGTATGCCGCAGTAGCTTTTCTCAATAAAACATCTGTGTCGACAGCTTTGAAAGCGTTAGCTAAATCATCAGCAGAATAATTTACAGAAATAGAAAATTATTGATTTCATTAACATAAAACAATGTTTATTATCCAACTTACAACTTTAGAGGATGGTATTTAATTTTAATAAAATTTTCAAATCTATTATCTTACCTAAATACTTACCTACCTAAATACTTACCAAAATGCAAATTTATATAAATATACATAGTAGTAACATTTATCTTACAAAACTGTTTTTTTTTATAAATAGTTAAAATTAACACGTAATTATATAAACTAGTGATCGCCAATTGGTCGAAATTCGACCATAATTCATAAAAATATAAATAAACTCTTTTGTTCCTTTACATACGGAGTGTACAGACTTTGGGAAAGGGGAAATCGGACAATATTCACAATCGAGTTGTCATTCGGTCAATCTGATATTTCAAATTTTATTTTATTCAATTATATCTGTGCGATTGTGGTAGTGATTGTAATATTTCTTTAATTAATTTAATCTATTTCTAATGTATTATTACATAACAATATTAGCTTTCTGCACCCCTTCTCCATATCTCGAAACTTTAACAGTGCCGAATTTCATAGTCCTCCAACCGCGCAATTTTCGTAAAATGGGGTCCAAAGTTTTTGCTTCACGTAATAATATATAGATATGTATATATTTTGTAAAGATTTTACCTTCCTGCGAGAAATTGTGATTATGATACAATGGAGAGAATGGGCAGAAGACTAGTCGAGTTATCCTGAAAATATCCGCGAGTTAAGCTGATATTTTAATAAAACTTAACCTTCAAGTTCAATTTAAGACTTTTCATATGATTCAAATAGATGTCTGCTAATAAACAAAAACGCTTCAAACTCAAACCCCGTAAGGATGTGTCGTAAGTGACATGGACACACCCGGGCCAGGTACAGGAATCTAAATTCATGATTTTAATTTCGGCTCCATTGGGAATTGAACCCAGGACCCTTCTAACGGCAGAGAGGCAAGTTGACCAGTATGCCACATGGGTCGTCCATATTTTTATGTTGCGTATGGCCTCTTAGTTCTTACTGCTCTAACGGAATTTCAGAAATTTATACGAATATTTGTAACGTCCATGGCTTTAATTGTTGCGTTGGTTGGTTACCGTTACCATTACCGTTCGGGCAAAAGCTCGAGGTAGTATAATACTACCCCAGAAATGATAGAAAGACTGACCCTTAATATAAATAATAATAATGATTTATTGACCATAAGTTATAGTCCTAAATCTTACACAGTTAACAAAAAAAAGCTTATTCTAAACAAAAGTACATGCCTGCGAATGAATGAGTGCGTATGTGCGCGTGCGTGTGTTTGCATGTGTATATGTGTGCAAGAGTGCCTGTCTGTCTGTCTAATTGCATGGGTCGGTTTAGCTAACTATCTATTCAATTTTATAATTAATTTGTTAGTAACATTTCTGTCTCGTATGTTTCTGCGCTAGAATTTGCCATTGTAAGTTTATCAAAATTAGTTAAAAGTTCAAAGCTGACAAACTCATATGCATGCTGCGCGTCGTTCGATTTGCAGTGGCATCTTTCACTGTGTTTATTTACTTACAGCGACAGGGAATGCCGGCGGGTCTGCAGCGGCGCACGCGCCTCCCGCCAGCGCGACTGCGCCCCACTCGCGCCGGCTGCGGCCGCTCGGGGCTCCGGGGGCAGCGCTCAGTGCCTCCTGCTCCGCCATGTTCGCCGCACGCACGCTCGCCGCCCGCCCGCTCGCGCTCGCGCTCGCCGTACTGCTCGGCACGCTGCTCGCCGCGCAGCTGGCGGACGCCGCTCCGCGAGCCCCGCGCCTTCGCCGCCAGCTCGCCGACGACAACGCACTGCAGCCGCTCGATGTAAGCACCTCCTTTATCCAAGCACCGCTTTGCCAAAGGATTCCTACATAACGTTTCCATATCATAGTGCCCTTGTGATCTGGTCTATATAGAACAGAAACGTGGGGTAACATCGTGCAATAAATAATGTATATGTTTAAAACCAAAGTATGTAGAGCCCTTTGATTGGCAGATTCATACGTGATAATCATCATTTGAAATATAATTCAGTAATTTGGCCAAGTGTTGTTTTGGTATTAAAATGTTACCTATTTAAATATTTAAGGGTAATCTTCTATTTTCGCCTCGTGGAACGTTTTCTCATCATAACGTGTCTAAAAGGATATATATTTACCGTTATTTTAAATAAAAACTACAGTATTTTATCATATTAATAATAATAGTCATTATTTCAACAATTTAAAACAAATAAAAAAGATGTTACAGCTTACAAATCTTTATTTTTAATTTGTTGCATCTCTACAAAAATGTCTACAAAAACATGTCTATAATTGTTACAATAGAAAATGCAAAATTATCATTTCCAAAAGTGATTTGAGGCAATGATACTATTTCTTTCTCTTGCCTTTGAAATTGAGTCTTTTTTTATTTACATTACAATGAATATTATCTGAGTTGAGAAAACGCTCCTCGTTTTAAGCTTAACTTTTCTTTTGTAAGCGACTATTCTGAATAACATGAATAGCTTTAAATACCAAGTCTAATTTTCATATTAAAGAAACTAAGGTCGATGAAGAAATCAAATTTAAATTTAGTCTATTAAAGATCATAAATCAGGAAAAGCAGCATTTGTCTGTTACGGCGCAGACGAGAGCAAGTCCCGGCGGAGCGCACCTGTCGTTAACCAGCTCATCGATTGTGACACCCAATTGCTCATCAGTTTAATTAAGTAATGACCGAAATTCTATTCACAGTCGATTGTGTAATTTGCCAAATTATTAAACGATAATTATAGAATCGATAGCTAGCGCTATACTCTTGCTATCATCTGAAATGTGAAAAGCAAAGTTCTCTCTCATGTACAATGTTATTCTATTGTTATTTGTACGTATGTAGAAAAACATTCATCATAAAAATACTGGCAACATTGGCAATCATGTGAAGAAATTTTCGAGTGATTCATTACGAAACTGCGCAGTGTGCGCAAACTTGCATATCGCCCTTTCCATCGGTCCATGGCATAGGTCACAGTGTCAAGGTCAGATGCCCGATTTTCGTATAGACAAGTTCGTATGGGTCAGTTTTGCGATTAAATTGATGTGATTAGTTCGCAATGACAACTTTTATCGGCCGACCGACAGACCACGAGAAGCGTGACATAACAGCTACAATAGCACGATGCTCGATGCTCGATGAGAGTGCCCTGAGCGCCGCGCCAATTAAGTAACATTATCTCATGCGCTGTGACTGGTTACTGGGTCGAGAGTTCGCGTTGCGCCACTTGCTCCGCGCCGCTCCTAATGCATAACGTATCAGATCTGCACCGACTGATTTATTGATCGTCGATCGCTCGCGTAACTATGAATATTAGATTTGATTCGTGCGGACTACATTTCGACTGACCCCTGAGTTGTCAGAATTCTTCCCGCGTAACACTACTTTGGAAGTCAACGCGAGTCCATTGAAACGTCCGAGATGCAAATGAAGGATGAGTGCTCCTTGAATGCGATGCTCGAAATGTGGTCCGCTTGTACATAATGTTGTAATATATCCGCAGCCCGCGGCGCCTCCGCTAACCGGCACCGCTCTTCTTCCGCCATCCACTAATATCCACCCAGACATACCGACTCTCACACGCATACAACATTACTTACACAAACAGTTCATCGCGTTCAAATTAAACATTAGTTCTACTGTATTATTGCATGCATTATGATGTAAGCATCACACCGCTGCACGCAGCGTCACACTCGAATTAAAACAACAAAAATTGTGTATTGTGTTCCAAAAGGTAACTTGATAGAAGTTTACTTCGTGTCAAATATTTAATATATTTTTTTCACAACAATGTTTGCGTATTTAAACTTTTTGCAAGGTTTAATTTTCAAAAAAAAACTGGTATTATTTATTAGTTATTTTTTCGCCTGATAATTTGGTCAAAAACAGTCGTAACAAAAAAGTGTTAAATCCAAATAAGGTTATGTGGGTTATTCGGTAACATTCGAACTTGAAACATCAAACTTTGGCATTTAACGAATAACACGCACACTTTTAAAACTTTCGCAATATATAGTCGTCAGGCTGTTGTGTTGTTTAGATACCTCGTATTCTGCGCCTGCGTCAGCAGTAAACGTCCTTCGCGGCAAACATTCATCGTAAATCATGGCACAGTCGGGTCCCCTAATAGTTTGTTCAAGTACAACTAAGGTCAGTAAAAAAATTGCATAATCGGTGTTTAACATAACTTGTGATTAGAAAAAAAAAACTGTCCTGCAGTACGTTCCTAGCTTTACGGTTTGAAGGACACGCCGTGGTGCGAGCTGCGGTCCCAAGGTCTGCTTTCTCTGCGCCGACCACCAGTCCAGCGCCACACCGTCGTTACCTAACCACCCGCCGCTCATTGACACCTATCTAACGTTAGCTACGTTAGGACGTTTAGAACGTTAATTATATTAGATATTGTTGACGACAAGTTTAAGAGAAAAGGCTGAATTAATACAGTATATCCTCAATATTCACCCTTCTTAACTTATAGGAAAGCACAGGGTTTTTAGGAATCGTCTACCGGTTCCTGGAGATTTGATTATTACAACACAGCAATGTCGATATCGATACGAGTACGTTATTTAAATGAAACAGTTATTGTAGAGCCTTTACATAACATAAACAGGCCACCAGTATTCCTCTTAGCACAAATCACGCTTCAAATAAAATATTGTTAAGCCTGAAGTAACTATTTCTATTCAAATCAAAATCAAAAATTGATCTTATATTCGCAGTTACCTTGCTTACATTATTCTATATTTTTGAATCATAGCCGAAGTAGAATAATAAAACTATAGATACATAGTAAATTGATGCATTTACGTACGATTAGTAATATTAATAGATATTTTGTCACTTGGTGTCATTCGTCACACACGTTAGCGAAACCCGAAGTAGGTACGAGCTAACTGGATAGTACAATAAAAACACTGGTGCCATAACTACGAGTATCAACAACACCTATCAAAAAAATCTGTAACGTGACGAAAGTCGAATGAAATGATAATTGATTGCAAGCAGCAGTAGGTAATTATCCGAGTTCCGAGGAAATAATTATACTTTGCAAGTAAACGTGGGAAATAAACGAAACCGAAGAGAACAAAGTTCGTGAACTACACGCCACTGCCGCTGCACCACTGCACCGCTGCACCGCTACAGTGGGCCCGCTGCAGTGGGGGTTGTCGCCGCAGGCAATGCGTTATGAAAGCGAGGGAATGCATTGAGAGGTTTTTGCAGCAGGTTCTCGCGTGCTTACTCAACGCGATGGGAACTGATTTCAGCTAACAGAATTTAAATATCTATGATCAACATTCATACTTTTTATCAATCTTCTGCTAAATTAACCGCCATTATCATGGCCTACTCACGATTGGGCACAAATCAGATGAAGTATAGTATTAAGGCCACAGTAGCCTACAATGGCAAAACACAAGCACATACCTCGTTATACCTACATGAATCAAAATGATGGAAAACTGCATATGTCGGATTATTTGCAATGATTTTCTACGCGATTTAAGCTACAATAATCATTTCAAAATCGTTTCTAAGATGCACATAGCTTCTAAAAACAGAAGCGCGTGTCTGGGATTTGAATACAGAACGCCGGAGCATGTGACGACCACAATTACGTTTACCACGTTTTTAGTAGTTCGCTTTTTTGTCCGTTAACTTTGCAATCTATTTTGAACTGTGACATGTAACTTCCCCGTGAGTTAGATAACAATACTAAGTGTGTAAGAGAGAAAAAAGGAGAGAAAAATCAAAATGAAATTAATTATGTAGTTAAAATAGGTTAAAAAGTATAAATAAGCCTCGTACAGATTTATAACACCTAACAGATTCGAAACACCATACGGAATTAATTTTTTTTAATCCATTCATAACTATTATTACAAAATTACATTCAAATTAATGTGGTCAAAAATATTTAGGTACCGCTCAATAAAAAAAAAATATAGCTGTCGTTTGGAACATTTAGATACAATATAACTACGTTATCGGAAATGTACAAACATAAGTACTTTATTGGTATTTAAAGGTTTTGGTTAATTACATCACAACGAAGGCCTACGAGTCGCGTGGGCAGCCCGTTCACTTGACTGAAAGAGAATAATAAGTGGATCTGTAGGCCGAGACCCGCTTCCGCCAGCGACATGTTTCCACAAGGATCATTGCTATTCGGTGGTGTCGACAGCAAGCCGCCGCGCGCCGCCGCTGTTACTGGCCACAGATTATGTTGTTATGCATCTAATATTTCCTCATGTGTAGTTTTCTGTGTCGAAAATTATGATCTTATTCGCATGAATAACTTCAGACACTATTACTTAAGATGGAAATTATACTTTGAGATTTTTATACATAATTACGTATATTTCTCAGATGTTTTTTTTAACATTGTAACATCTTGGTCCTTTTCGTCTTTTTTTTAGGCAAACAAAAAAAAATCTTTATAAGGAATAGGGTATTTACATATACTTGACGAAATCCATTATTTTGCTACCCAATATTGCATAATAATATATTGTATTAACAGGTTGTAAAATTGACATTGTAGAGTCTGGTCATTAGGGCGTTGAACACAATTAAGTTATGAACATGAACACAGTACATGTGTATTTATTACATCGATTTCTAACTAGTTTTGTTATTTCGTTATTCATATAACCAAAAATTACGATAATGTTTATTGTTGTTAAACTATTACCTATACTGCTTGAGTGATAAACAATTTCAGCATATCTGCTCGTGGAAAACTTTATTCTCTGCTTAAAAATATACGGCACAATTTATTTTGTTAGCCAAGTAGCCCTTTGCGGTAGTTATAATATTGTGATGATTGGCATGACTATGATTCTTGTATGCATGTCAGTAGCCGGTACATAAGCAAAAATCTGAATCGATAAAATATACCTTTTACGTATACTTAAATGTAAATCGCCTTCTTTGAGTGTGTTCATTTCTTAGTGTTATTTTTTGTACACAAAAAAATATATTGTGATGTAAATATAAATAAGCATTTTAAAATATTCGAATGTCGTTAATATTAGTCATTTTCCACTAGGTATCAAGGATTTGTATATTTTTATATTTTTAACGTTAAATTTCTATAACGAGCATTATAATGTCTGAAAAATAAAATATATATATTTTTTGGTAACCCGTTCCCGAAAGCCCTTTCGGAGCCACCAGGGCCACAATCTTACATAACATTGTACGATACTTAATCTATTACGCAGTCACTATTACTTCCAACGGACATTCTGATGGCCGTCAGACACAAATTAGAAGCAATTACAGGACTAGGCGCCGACCAATTGGATATTTTAGTTTATAAAATCACGGCAATACGAGCTAAAGTTCAAGTTAGTCCTATATTAACGTACATAATTTTACAAACGATTAAAGTACTTCAATTATCTAAAGCACGTAGCGGTTTGCCTCGAATTTTTTGGGTCATGGGGTAAATTCAACAAAAAAACAACGTATTCTTCGGGGAGAGATTCCCTGGATCATCTACTCATTACAACATCCTCGCGTTCACCCAGCGCCTTAGCTCTCCTCAAATGGCACGCAGCAGCACCACCCTCGTGCAGTACCCATAAGGCTCCTTATAAGGCTTAAAGTTCCCTGCTTACACTATCGTATAGGGTGTGAAAGCTTATAAGGCCTCGCTGCTTATTAGTCGTAAGAAGATACCGTCATCGCAAAAGTCGCAAAAAGCACAACTATCAGGTCCCCGGCGCGGTCCGCCCTCGGTGGGTGCAGTGATTGTGACCCCACTGCAGTAGACAAAATAGTAGTACTCGTATCTACATCTGCGCGCCGTCACATGTGATGAGCGAATTAGTGTCAGTTTGCTATTCTCTAAAGATGATAATTTCTGCAGTTCAAATGTCTTAACGAATTGGTATTTGTAATTATAACCGTACACGTTCAGGTTTAGGAGCGGTTGTCGGACGCGGGAGGGGAAGCATGTCGCATGCGGTCGCGTGCGGGCGCGAGAGGCAGGCGGCCTCGACCCGCGCCGTCCGCCGCACGCACTGCACTTACACTCATTGCATCTAACATGCAGTACATTAGATGTAAAGCTCGCATCTAGGTCGCGGTCGTCACTACTTTGATCGGGAATTGTTAAACGAATTCATTTACTCCAGTGATTTGTTAGAACTTTCATTATTACTCGTGTTATTGCGGCAGAGCAGCAAACGGAGTGCCAGCACAGATGAGTCGTTTACGTACAAGTTACGCTTTTTAGACAGGATAGTACACAATATCATCATTGCCATCATATAGCATAAAACTAAATTTTAAAGTGGAACAAGTGTATTGTACAAGGCCAATAAACTTTACAGCTATTTGAATTACAAAAAAAATTCATAATAATAGCCTATAGATAAGTGAACCTGACAGTGTCCTTTACCTCGCACCGCCCGAGAGTGAGGCACTGTGTGTAACTGTAACACAGATAGCTATCGAGTAATTAGCGCTTGTGTATGCGCGGTGCTTCATTACGATCGTATTTTCACACCACTCACATTTTATATTAAAATAGTTGCAAACGAGCGTACATGCCACTTGATATCATGTGGTTGCTGCAGCCCTGTAAAATCAATATCATTTATTTATTTATACAAAGTACCTACTGCGGTCCATATCCACATCCGAGCGAAACGGACCCGAAGTTCTAAACTCGTGACGATGAATAAGTTGGAAAGTCGGGTTTCATATATATTTTTAAAAGTTTAGTAATCGCATGAAAGTTGTTAATTAATTATTATAAAGGAATAGCAAGCGTATATGATGGAAAGTAAGAGAAGAGAGAATCAAAGATATAGAATCGAAGTTCTTACTATTATCTTACCAGTTTTCTAACCAGCGCACAGCAGCGTGGGCACTGCTGCTTTACCGCAAAAATAGGGGCAGCGGTGGTTCGCTGGTCTGGGTGCTACGCTAACCACGGATGGCTGTTTACATTATTTTTTTGGTTACTGTAGTATGTGGTATGGTCATTGCAGACCATGGACATTCACACAATATATGAACTGTAAATTGAATCTAAGTCGTTGCTACTCCCGAAGACTTAGGATTTTCTCTCAGAGATAGTAGGTAGGTATAGACCATACTTCACCACGCTGGCCCAGTTTGGATTGGCTAACTTTATGAATATGAACTTTAGGAATAATTATAAAATAATTGGATTATATACTTGTTTAATTTTGGCTGCAGATTCGGTAAGAAACAGTTCAGGTATTAGATGAAGTACTCGTAAATAATTAACAACCTCGTGCCCAGGTACCAGTTGTCCGACACTGTCCGTTGCTGAGACTGACACGATCCGGCTGTCTTAGGGTCAACACAAGAGGCAGATGTTGAGCCATGCGAGCAACCTGTTGCCGCCGACTATTTGGAAATTAAGCAAAAAAAGTGTATCTTAATGTTTCCATTTAAAAATTATTATTATTATTTGTTTTAAATTGATAGAATTATTGTAAGGTTTGATTACGAAAGCAACACAGCATAAAGGAGCACTGCCGACTTAAATTACATGCCTCTAAGCTTTTCTATTGCAACAAATACGGAGTGTTACACCGGCCTCCTTGATCCTATGATATGGATTGACAACTGTAGTTACATTTACAATAATCTTTTTATTCTAAAGTTACCAGAATAAGTAATGTCGGCGAAATGACTTGCAGATGCGAATAGAAACAAATTGGCTCGCTGACCTCTCGCTTGCAACACGCCGCTTTTAGGCAACTTCTGTTGTAAAGTGCTTATTAATTTATGTGTAATTACGTATCCATAATTTTAAGGATTGCATACCTAATAGTTCTGTATTATCGTTATTATAATAATTCTGGTCCGTCAGTCGAATCTAATTACAGACATCATAACTTCTTCGGTTGTCAACTTGGTATAACAATAATTTCATGAAAATGAAACTTGCCTTATATGTAACATGTAACTTGGTTTAGCGATAAATTACGGGTTATTTTTTGCTAATTTGAAAAGAAACTGAACTGTACGTTCATGCGTGTCGAATTGCCTTATGATTATTTTTGTATAATTACCTACTTTAAAACATATCTTATCAAAGTTAGTTAAGCCATAACCATGTTGCTTACGATGAAACAAAGTGCAAAATACGAGTAACCTCAATCACGTATCACGTATAGATTTTTGTATTTACTTGGTTATCATCACATATCAACAAATTAAGTTCATCTACTTTTCGAGCAATCCTGTAGTTTCGTGCGTGATCCTGAACGATGACATACTGGAGCACCACATTCAAGCACAGTCACGTCATTTGTAAGTAGACAGTTTTCATATTGTAACTGTTACATAACTATACAGATCTACTTGAGTCAGTATGGATTTCCCTAACGAATAAAATTCCATGAAGCATCGGGCGGGCGGGCGATGCTAAGCCGTGCTCGTCGTTTCGCAAGGCTCGCGCGACCTCCGCCGCTTGCGGCATCGGCCCGATCCTACCTCAAACACACTAGACGCACTTCGCGTGTTGACCTCGGACCCGTCCGCTATTACTTATACGAACAAAACAAATATACCTACGGCAATTTCCGGCCAATTTTCTCACTTTCTTATATAGTGGTATAGGAAGTTTTAGAGGACAGCGGGACATTTTAGAATGAAACTATTTTTAAAACAGAATAATCTTATTTATTAGCCTGCAGCGAAAAAATATTAAACCCTTTTTTCAGACCTTCTTTTCTATGAACATTATAATGCACGATTCCATTAGTTATACATAAAAGTATTTTTTTGACTAATTGTACAAAGTTCTAAGCAATAATATTGAGCCTTTTAAAATGAGCACTTTAGGCATCGACATTGACACGCGTGGTCCGCTGGCCGCGTTACGCAACTGAGCCGCGGCCTCAAACAGTCAAACCTCTCCACACGACGGCGGCCACATCACACGACGATGTACGATTTACTGAACGATGCTCGAGACATCTAGGGATCCACTTGTAACATATTATAAATCAATTATTGTCGTGATCTGCTGTTTACAGTCATCCTGTTTTTCGCATTAGTATATGTTTCATAATATTGGCACTGGTGGTGGCGCTTCGTAGTTAGTGATAGCGGGTGCGGTGAGGTAGTGTAGTGAGCATGTGTGTCGTAGTGCAGTGAGTGATGCACGGTGTGTGTGTGCAGGATGCGGCCGACGACGAGCAAGCGCGCGAGAAGCGTAAGCTGGAGGGCGTCACGCAGGCCAAGTTCGGTATCAAGAACGCCGTGCTCGGCTTCGTTTTCGGGGTGAGTATAGTTGCGTCATAGTCGCGTCTCAGCGTCGAATTACTTCCGACATCGAATAACTTTCGTCTCTGTTTAACAGAAAATCAATTCCCTGATTGACGCGAAGACGAGGCTCGTGGAAAATCTCGATCGGCAGAATATCGAGTTGAACAAGCAATACGGAATCGAAGCTCCTCAGAACAACGGTTTGGCTTCGCTGAGCGGCATAGTAGGACAAGTGATCGGGCCCAAGCTTCAGCTGCTAGGACCTAAGATCCAAGCAGTCACCGGATTACTAGGTGGCGCCTCTGGAGGCGGCGGCGGCTCAGGTGGGGGCTCCGGACTCGGCTCCATATTGTCTCTGGTCACGTCGCTTTCGGGCTCCTCGTCAGGCGGCGGCGCGGGCGCCGGCGCCACTGTCGAGACCATCGACTCCTCCGAGGAGGACGACTCGTGATCCTGTCCTTCCTAGCTTTCTGTCTTCTTGCGGTACACTGCGACGCGCGGCTCCGTCAGCCGCAGTCGCGGGTCGCAGCGCATCGCCCCGTCTCCCCCGCCGCCCGCCCCGCGGCGCCGCCCCCGCCACACCCCGGCCGCCTGTACAGTCCGTGGCCGGGAGTGGAGTCCGAGCTGTATTTATATGTAAATAGAATTAGGTGAGTGTTGGTGATAATTAAATACGTTTTTATAACTCTCTGTGTTTCACTGCACCCAAACCGCTCGTGCTATCGTCGCTCGACATTTCAACATGAACTTCAAAAAATAAAAATCTTAATGGACACTTAACCTGTTGAAAAAGTGTGAAATTAATCGTTGTTGGAATGTGGAGGCGGAGTGTGAGCGGCGTCTTGTCATTAAGTACCGTAGTGCATGCTTGCAGTAACACCGTGTGTAGTTTGTAACTAGTCCACCGTAACATGTCTTGCCAGAAAAAATATTTTTTTACTTTACATTGTAAGGAATTGCACGGATTTGTAGATAATGCCCCAATTCTGCTCTACACGTTTTTTGTATTAGTTTACGTTAAGAACCGAAAATAATGAGACCGATGTCCAGTAGAGGGTTATAATTAATTGACGATGATGAAACTAAGATCTATTTCTAATTGTCTAAGTTTCCTGAATTTTATAGTTGCAGTCGCTAATGTGATGATATGTGTGATTATTAAAAATAGATTTTAATACAATTCTAAATTGAAACTTAAGTGTATCAATTTGTAGATAATAAGCCTATTTTAATCGTGGAATTACACCTAGGACCTAGTTCTAAAGGCTGATTTGTTTTCAGAGAAATAGTATTAAACCATATCGCATATCGTATTTTTAAACGTGTATTTTGCAGAAATTGTTCCTAATTTTTACACTGATTTTTTTCCTCTTCTGTGAATGTACAGTCATCATTTAAGATACTTAAATGATAAAATATCTGAACTAACAACCTTTGTAAAAAAGACCTGTCGCAGGTTGCATGTCAGGTGTGAAACATTGATATCTGTCTTCATCTTCACCAGGGTGATGGTCTCATTTTCATCCTCGTTTTCAAAGTTTTTGTCTTCTTTATCTTTATTGCAAATAATAAGTCATCGTCACCATCAGTATCATCCTCTACCTTATTTTCAACGTTATTGTCATTAAAAAATTTCTCCTCCACCTCACTCTCACAGTCGACGTCATTTTAATTCCTAACCTTATTGAATTATCATCATTATTCTCATCCTCGTCTTCATTGTCATTGTCATCTTCATCTTCCTTGTTATCCTCACTTTCATTCTCAAACTCATCGTCACTAGAATTTTACCAGATTTGAATTTCGCAAACGGTTCACCATTTCCGAATCATGATAAAATGTCTATGCCATGATAGTCATAAGAGAGCCGTGGATATATTATATCATATAACATCTAAATTGTTTTTCATATTCATCTTCATCTTCATATTAACATTAGATACGAGAAATGTTCGTGATGTTACAATATTTACAAATTCATACGTTAATAAAAAATAATTGAGGAATACAGTGCCGTCACTTAGTACCTGATAAAAAATTACATTTAATTTAATTATAAAACGTGGCCTTAAAGGAAGAAGAAGAAGGAAGGAGTCTCCTAAAACTTTTTCCTAAAAAGTCCCAACTTTTAAGAGTTACATGTCTTCGACATTCTGTATTAGATGACGGGGCTTAATATAATACTTAACTATTTACTGTACAGTCGGGTGTAAATAAATTAACTGTGTATATAAATCTTTAGTCAAACTTCAATCTTTTCCAAACAGGTTGCTAGTAATAAACATAATGTTTCCTTGCCATACCGATTGCTTGCTTGCCATACTATTCTTGACCGATAGTATAATTAAATAAGATTTAAAGCGGATTGATTATATTTATTTAACATAAGCTTTACAAGTGAGCATGCAAATGTAGTCGAAATCGAAGTACGTATTTCCAAAAGAAAATAACTAACATATACATAAGTGTTAATTCGATGTATGCTTGCTCGTAGGGCCTTACGGCGTTTTCGTACGAGGCGAATGCCATGCGAGCAAAGGCCAGTTGTGTTGACTGAAAATAATATTACATCTAATATAATGATTAATTAACGGATACAATTATTCCACGCCTCTAAGCTTGAACCTATTGCTCACGTTGCATTCGCTGTTCCTGTTCGCCCTCGCCTCTCTCTAGTCACCACAACCTCCTCACCGACGTATTCTTATCACTACTTCTCATATCGTTATCATCTGTTCACCTCTTATCTCATCGTGTCATCATCATTGTCACTGGAATTCATTTGTCACTTTTCAGTACTAATATGATAAGTAATTTAAACCCTCTTTTATGTAGCACATTTATAATAGCCGTACATTTCATTGACACTAAATTGCATTACGCAAGTAATGCTGCGGAAGTAATTAACTGTAGCCGCACAAAATATAATTTGAACTGTGATGGATACTAAACCTAGTTAATCGTACCTTCACGAACACAATATGTCGTAGCACGCTACCACAGTGTCTCGACCACAGCACTCAGCACTGTGTATGCTAAAGTTATTTGTATTAAAAACGCTACGGGCAATAGTGCGTCTAGCAGGATACCACGGGCGCGGGGGTGCGCGACCTCGCGGGGTGCGGGGTGCGGGGGGACGCTCCGGACCTATCATAGTGCAATCTGGTCACAACATGTACCTGAAAAATAAATAGATTATGATCTACATGTGTTTGATTTGCCCCGCATTAGGAAGAAGATAGGTACTCGCTTAAAAAACAAAGCGGCAGTTGTCGTTTTCAAGGAACCTTTTTGAAACCTGGTCGGGTCCGTTTTCCATTTAGTTCGTCCTCTTTGCGGCTAATGTACTGTGAGTTTACATAGTTGAGCGCAGTTAACATGCAATACTGTACGGCGCTGCAACCTACGGCGATTGTCGAATGTTGAACTTTCCAGCAAACGCCATTCACTTGATCTTTTCCACGTAAATGGAGTAATCTATCTTATACCACTATGTACTTTATTGCAACAACATAATAGGGTGGCTCACGCGGCTTAGGGTCATCTGAGACATCGAAATAATGGTCGTACCTAGGGTAGGATATATTCAACAGGACCAATAGGTTAAACTATCGTATCGTAGCTACTATCGCAAAACTATCGATAGGTCATAATTATGTTAACATGAAATACTTACACTTACCTTGGAAAACCTGATAAAATATTTTTAAATTAAATTTTACTAAGTTGAACCATTTAATAACAGCACACAGATTTGTATACTTAACAACAAAATCCCCATGAGAGCACATTACTATAACAACTAAAGCAGAAACAAATTACGGAGGAGAGCGATTACAATAGGAACATCAATGCCAAGATACAGCGTCAGTCGCCAGGGCTGGTTGGATATGTAAGTCGCGTCTGATGGCTTGTTTCTTGCATTATGTTAACAAATACACACTAAGTACAATGGAACACAAGTACGTAGCGGAGGTGTTAGCGGGGGCGGCGGGGCGACGGTCCGGTGTGAGCGAATACTGTGGCACAGACTGGCACTACGTGGAGTCGCCGGCCGAGAAGCGCGCCGAGCTCGCCGCTCGCTACCGGAACCTCGAGCAACAAGGTCGGCAGCCTTACACCGATCCGCTCCACATCGAGCAACAAGGTCGGCAGCCTTACACCGATCCGCTCCACATCGAGCAACAGGGTAGGCAGCCTTACGCCGAGCAGCTCCACATCGAGCAACAGGGTAGGCAGCCTTACGCCGAGCAGCTCCACATCGATCAGCCGGTCCAGCAGCTCACCGAGCGGTTTAACGAGCAGCCGCGCCAGAGCGCTGCGTCAGACGCGGCCCACCGAAGATATCCCGGTGTTCGACCGCAACAAGGTCAGCCTGGATTTCCCGGGGAGCCTGTTTGGGCCATCCGTGTCGCTGCTCATCCGCGCCACTAAGGTCATTGGCGACGTTGTGCAGGTGCGTTTATTTGTCTATAAATATAAATATATATTATCTATGCATACTATCTATACTATTATAAAATACATATGTTTGAAAATGTAGCCAATATTTATTATTTTAGAAGTATCCAACCATTATCTATGTATATATTCCTAGGGCATTTAATAAATTGTATTGTCCATTCAAAATGCTGATGACGACAAAATCTTAATTTTTTTTTTTATTAATTAGTTAATTTAATTAATTTTTATCTACGTATATCTTTCACACAATAACATAGCGAGAAATCACGAAAAGATCATACAAATGTCGCGCTGTGAATTTAACTTCAATTTTTTATATTAATTATGATTAATATTGATACTATGTATATACGGAAAAATGTGTCGGTCGAATTGAAATTTTATAAAAGTAATATAATATATTTATTTTTATTGTAAGTAATATACATATTTTTTATACAATATTTATACTTCTGAAGTCTAGGTTAACTTTTAGACGCCGTAAAGTCAGTATGCTTATTTAGTAACGTATTTGTTTAGACTTTAAGCTAGAAGCTACGCCTACGGGTACAATAACGTATTTCTCGGTGACATTACAGAACTCGGCGGTGCGTTACCAGAGCTTCCTCCGGCTGTTCCGACCGCTTTTCCGCGGACCGTTCGAGATCAAGGGCTTGGACCCGCCCACCACCACTACCACGGCCAGAACCACCACTACGTCTACCAGCACGGCACGCTCCGCCGACAACGAAGTGCGCCGGCGGAGACACCTACACTGAGCGCTGCACAACACACCCTCAACCAAATATAGCTTAGGCACAACATTTGTACTATCTACATTTGATGAACATCGAGACTGAATCTGTACACGAATAAAGCGGTTATGACAGTTTACTTGATACCAAAATGGTTAGGAACCTACAATATTTCAGTAAAACTTGATTAAAGTGTTAAAATACTTAAATATCAATATTCATTCGGAATAATATTTGAGTTAGAGATTTTCATTACTTTTATAAAAAAAAAAATACATTGTAAATATGCTCAGTATCTAATCTCGCCTACCGGATAATCGTATACGTTATGTTGCCATGCTGCTTGATATTTTACCTTACGTCGGACGTTCCATTCTGATGTTAAATAACTTCATTTTAATATTTATATGTATCTTTTAAAGTAATCAATATTTTACTTATCTGACATAACAAGACTAGTAATAATATCATTAATTACCATATTTTGGTCAAGAATGAGACAATGAATAAGTACTAGTCAGCTCAAATATTTGAATTTTGTAACCTCTTGAAACGATATATTGGAGCAAATGTATCGATTTTTTTTTAAACAAAAAAAATGTTACAAAATTTTGGTATGGTAATGAATAATAATGAATAAAACGTAGATAACTGAAATTTAAAAGATGCTATCTATCTACCTCTATTACCAGGCATGTAGTGTAATATAGGAAAACGAAATATTGCACACTATACTCTTAGTGATAGAAATAGATATTAAAGCCAAAATAAAAAAATAAAAAAGTAAAATGTTGTTGTTTAAGCTTAGAACATTAGGATCGTAAATGTAGTATGTAGTGAATAAATTTTATAGATGATTTGTGGAGTATTTATTTACATTAAATTGATAAGTCACCTTTTCCTTCTTGTACTTCGAAATATGTACTACAATCGCACTCGTTACTCTTTATCTCTTATCTTTATTCATTAATTGATGAAATGTATACAGCCATCTATTGTATATTTTTACTATAGTTCCGTCTACCGGTAGATCATATATTAGTATACTCTATGGATTCTAATTCACACACATCGCTCACTAACAATAATTGAAAACAGTTAAGCCACCTACGAATGATTTATTCGTTTGGAATGATGACTGAATTTTGTTCGGTAGTAAAATTGGATAGGGATTCAAATAGGGTGGTAGCAGTTTCTTCATATGAAATGTAACGTTGCAGAATACTTATAAAGCACATAAGAAAGAAAACTTACAAAATGACAAGCAGAAAAAGATGCAAGTAAGGATGTAGTATCTTACCACAGATAAGTCATTCATGTGTATAACTATGAATTTACAAGTGGTAATGCAGATACCAAGTGGAGAGGCAAGTATATTTTACTAAAAAATAAAGTAAGTTGAATAAAATATTACTCATTTTTATCTAACAACTAGATGACGCCAGCGACTTCGTCCGCGTTGTAACTAAACTTATATGAATTTATTTTACATGGAGGCATGC
>DWKW01000139.1:0-20947 GCA_018250115.1 Doberes anticus | reverse complement strand
ATATCCTATAATACGTAATTTTAACGTGATTAACGTTCCACTCTCATGTATTAAGTTTTAAAACTTAGGTCATATTTTTTCTAGGAACGTCCCCTTCGTGGGAGCAATTTGTTCGGGAGTCGCTGGTGCAAGCGGCGTGGCCGGTCGCCCTGGTGCCTCCACCCCGGCGAGCTCTTACTGTTGACCACCAGTGAGTAATATAATAAATATACTTAGTTTTACAAAATGTTAGCACTAATTAGTAACAAAAGTACGTCTAAACACCATATCACTGTCATGGTGGTGGTAGTGGTAGAGTCTTATGTCGAAGGCTCGCCTGCGGCGGCACCACCACCATACCTATTTCTGCTGTGAAGCAGCAGTATGAGAACTGCTGTGTTTCGGTTTGAAGGGTGTGGTTATGCAGAAGACACCGGACAAGAGGCATTCCAACATAGACCTCATGAGTGGCAACACATCCTCATACGACCTCAGATAGGACTTTCGTCCTATTTGAGGTTTGATGTGGATGTCCATGGGCTGCAGTGATCACTAACATCAGGTGGCCTCCATGCTCGTTTGTTATTCTATTAACATAAAAAAATGCAATACAATCTGTACAATATTCTATAAATCTGTATTCATTTATAAGTTTATAGTGTACGAAAATGTTAAAAAAATAAAAATAAAAAAACTAGCCAGCTACATCTATGTAATATAAATTGTACAAATATATCGATCGATCGATATCTTCTTCATGTCCCAGTGACAAATCATGCGGCCATGAGACGTACGAAGAATATTTGCAATTTTCAATACAATTCAACTTCATGTTCATAATGAAACGTGTTCGAAATGGTATTCGTCGACTTAAGGCTAGTACAGCACAGCTAGAACATAAAGCTTGGACGTAAATAAGGTAATAAATATTGGAATAATTTTTGCTTTTAAACTCTTTCATTCTATAAAAGCTTCTGACAATTAAAATTGGCTACTGATTAATGTGGGTGATATTTTTCGCGAGAGCGATAACAAATATTTATTCAAAGCGATTATAGTCAGTATCGCAAATTTCATTTACGTCATGATAAAATGAGTGGAGAATTACAATTGAGTTTTTAATTTCTTGATTTTTTTGGATGTGCGTATTTACGTGAATATTTAAAATTGCATTTTATGCATTTTTAAACTTCAACTAAACATTAAAAAAGTGAAAAGTTTTGTAATATAAAAAAAAACAATATTTTTCCACGATTTGTAGACTCTAAACTATCATTGCTTATAAGCAGTACATTTTACTTTTTTATTAGTGTATTAAGGCTTGAGCACATGAATCTCGAGGCACGTCAACCATAGTGGGTCGTTTGTGCCTACAGCCGATGTTAGAGTTCATTGTCCAACCCTATGGCTTTAAGAAAAGCTAGGATTTTATTGACAACAAGGTTCCTGGCTTCATCTGGGTGGAACTCATGTTTCCCCAGATGAATGCTCCATTTGTGCATTACGCGCCACAACTGAGCAGATTATAAATAAGCTTTTCCACCTCCTCCATGCAGTACCTGCAGATGTTGCTAGCAGTGTAAGTACATACTGCTCATATTAATAATCATTACATTAGTTAAATATATCAAACAATAATATCTAATTATTTTTATAAGAAAACATAATATATATGCAGCCTGATACGAAATACCAACTGCCGGTTACGAACGAATACGAGCAATACAATAAAAGTCGCCAACGCGATGTTGGGCTTGAAAGAGTTCACTTTTTTGCACTTTTTCTTCAAGAACCCTCGTTTATACAATACAATGTACCTATGCGTGCAATCTTAAAACGTTTTCTTTAGGCACGTATGACATTTACCTTATCTAGTATATTTACTCGTATATTACGTACAATAGTTTCTTCTTTCGAGACTGACCTGGCTGTAACCAGTATATCCACATATATTAAACGTATTTGTATCTTGTAGATCTCGTGTTAAAGTAATAATTGTGGTAGTTATAGTGGGCATTGAATCCCTCGCAATTTTAGGTTTCGGGTCATCATCATCACATCAGAATTGTGTCATTAAAATACAATGTTTTTTTTTATTAACTGTTAGAAGTTCACTACATACGTATACACTTTGAGATATTTTGTTAAAACTCTTTCCCACCATTATGAAACACGGCGAATGGTATTTTCTAAAATATTCTTTATTTGGGATCTCCTGTCCGAGGTTGACTGCTGCGGTACTACTGCTACCACAGCTGCACCGTTTTCTGTCCCAAAGAAGCAGTTCTCGTTCTTCTTTGTTTTGGTCTGAAGTGATCAGTTGGAAAACTCCATTCATGTATAGGTACATACTAGGAGATGTCGGGTAATTTGGATGGTGAGATCTGTTTGCTCATGTGACCACTTATGATATTCATTACGTACATAGTACATCGATTCTTCCGATTATTCGTTTACCCAAAACTATTTAACATAAAGTTAAGGCGAAAATTACAATCTGTGAATTGTTTCCTCTTTATATTTTATTATCTTAAAATTTACCCTTTACGTAACCATTTCTTACTATCTTTACGCAAAAATATATAATTTCAGTTAATTCAATATTTAGCACATTTTTTTAAGTCATACAACGTGGTTACCAACGCTGCATACATTTAAAATTTAGCAAAGCTGGACCTGCTCTTATACAAGAAAGTGACACCGAATTTCAAGTTACTCTGGCTAGCTATACCAGTGCATTCTCTTCGGTCGTAGTTAAACAGCAGAGTAATAATGTATTCTGACCTCCGACGACCAATTACTGCTAGCTGCACTTACACGATGTGTAAAAGACCCAGCTAGCAAGATTATGTCGTACCACTTAAACGACGAAAGCGTTCTCTTTGGTAATTCGATCAGAATGAAATTCCTTGCCAGCGCACGTCTTTGGCGCATACATTTACTGCATCAGCTCTTTTGGTCCTGTAAGGGTTATATAATGCAATCTGTCTGTAAAGTGGATGTCGACAAAGATGATTTTCCTTTGAAATTAAAATATTTTTGTTTGACTTCCATACAGCAAGTTTGGGCTCATAACTACAACCGCGTGGAGTAAGGATAGAAAAGGAAAAGGAAAAAAGAAGGGAAATGATCCAAGGGAATCCTTCGCTATTCCGGCATATAAAGTTTTTTATATATTACTTAATAATTTGATATATTTTTCATTGAAATCCATTCCGTCGTTAATGTGGAATTGTTTTTCTGGTCAAACTTTTCCGTTCAAACGCTTAAGAGATCAGTTTAAAAAAATTAAACTTTTTGAATGAAAATATTTTTATTCTATTTACAAAGATCATTACCGTAAAAATGTTTCTTGATACTTTACCATCCCTTTCCCCCTGTACTTTTTCTATTTCTTAGTCAGTATGTCACAGTATTCATTAGTAGACTAGACTATTGGCGTAAAATTGTTTTAATTGATCTCCCGCGTACATGATCTCAAGCTGTATCTCAGGTTCTATTATACCAACCTTGTTCAAATTGATCGCAGAGTTAATTTGTATTCTTATTATATGTATATTTTATTACTATTATATGTATTATTATATTTATATGTATATAATTCTTATTATATGTATATAAGCTGTAAAAGGCCTATACAAGCCTACTATGTAGCCTGCGTGATTGGCGATCAAGCCTATAAACAGACAACACACACGCGGATAACATAATGAACTGTACGCCATGGCGCAGCACGTTGGCGGCATTGTACCGGTTTGATAAGACAGCCTACACACAGATGTCGCACACGTGCCAACCACTTCCTGACTGCGGTTCTATGTATGTCTGTGCGTACGCTCCCTCGCAACGCCGTGTGTTAAGAACTGATGGATTACGTACAGAGCATAACAAAATTGTGATCCGCTCCGCCGCGGCGTGCGGTGCCGTGTGTTCGCCTAATATGCCGGTAGATACGTATCTATAAAGCAGATCAAATATACAGGCATGTTCTGTTCATAAACCATGAATATTTGCGTACGTGCGATGTGCGGCAGCGTGAATACCGCAATTACGAAGCCTTGTATGTGATTTTGCCTACAAACTCGGCAAAGGCGTACACTGAATATTCCGACTGTTTTATGTACCCAAAACTCTTGCTTGTCTACTAATACAAAAATATCGTGAATACGTTCATAGTATTGTTTCGAAACGAATTATTTTTACTGTATGTAAATAATAATAAATGTTTGATGAACATATTTATAAAAAGTTATCTTTACAATGATTGATCGAGGAAATTAATTGTGTGACTGAGATAAAATCGTAATTCACCTTGATACAATAAGGAACTTGGTCTACAACCTTTAAAAAGCGAAAATTATATTATGATTATACAACGATATTAAGAGCCAATACTGTTTTCTAAATCTTGTAATATTTTTTTTAATGTCTCACCTCTCATGGATAGTATGTCAAGCGAATATACGTTAGCCATAATGTACATAGTAAGCAGTATTAGTAATGTAGACTTTTCGAATTTCTTATTTCCTCGAACAGAAAGCAGTCTCGTTTTATGTGGTGAAGTAAAATTTATAATACAGTCAAGTCTCAAGTCGGTTTCACTGCTACATTTGTAACAACGAAAGGCAACCTAAATTACATAATAATAGCTTCTATTGACACGTATAGTAAAATGGCTACAGTTCTTGTTCCATAGGACTAACATTGTCAACAACACATAGTTGATTGTGTGTACATTTCTTGATGTGGTCGGTGTAAATTTACAAACGATTACTAGCTTTTAATTAATCTGCTACATGCTGCTGCTAGCATTACTGATAAAAGTTCCCTAAACGTACATTATGTAATGACTGACTAGTAAAAAACTGACTGAGTTTCCTGAGCCTACAGATTCGGACGACATATTGATGAAAAAAGTACTTTATTGACAGATAACAATCAAGTAATTTTTATTAGATTAAGAATTATGTTCTTTAGATTAACAGTGTTACCTTTAGCACAAAATAATATTCAAGAAAGCCAGATTTTCTACATCTGTCTAGATAAACCTTTAAGATGTTCAATGTTGATTTGATTATGAAAATATTTCTGAAGTGTTTTAGTTTCTCGATTTATATAGATGTACTTATTTCATTATTTTTAAAGTCTTTTGTTAATCTGGTTAGCGTAACTCTACTTAATACTACTAAGTTAAAGTTAAACAAGGTAGGTTCCCTAATATTATTATTAAATACCGATAATATTTAGTTCGGAGCCATGTTGTTAGTATACAGTTTTGAAAAGATCAATCTACATTTTTTACAATTCTTATGCGATAACGAATGTCGCGAGCGGAAGTGTAATATAGAATAAATTGGGGTCAATTTATGAATGTTCGGGTCAATCGATTGACATTCTTTCAGCGTCCAGATAACAACGACCAGGTTTAGCCACTGTTACCTAACACCGGTTTTCTGTCGGGATCTGAAGGATAACGTCTCAAACAAAGCATAGATATGATTATGAAAACTTGCATAAACGTGCGGGATACGTTCGGGTTAAAAATTATATACTTCTCTTACTCTTTTATTAGGCTAAAATTTAAGAGCCAAATTTCTTTGTATCAGAATTTTATATTCTGTCTGCGACACGTTCGTAAAAATCAATACTACAGGTTCTTGACCGAAAGACGATCTGTCGAATGGTTTTGTTTTATGATAACGGCATTGTTCTTTCAATGGAGTAACACCAGAATACGTATTCTTTTATTTCATTACCAATTTTAGTAAATAAAATAACTATGGCAGTATGGTGAAATAGCCTTACGTCGAAGGCTCGCTTACTATACCTATTTTTACCGAAAAGCAGCAATATGAACAATGCTGTGTGATGTGAAAGATGTGGTTAGGCAGCAAGCACTGGAGAGGAGGTATTTCAGCTTAGCCCTGAGGAGTAACTATGCTGGATGCTTACAACCTCAGATATGACAACGGTCCATTTGAAAATTGAATGTAGATGTCGATAGGCTGAAAATACTACTTAACATCTGCATGACCGTTTATTACTCTGTTAGAGCATTGAACACCTTATGAAATACGTGATAATAAACTAATCAGGCAATAATTGTTCATAAACTAAAAAATCTTTATCATGTTTCGTCACTATGAGAGCCAATAAAATTAATTTTAATTTGTAAACATAAGATGAGTTAATTCAGCAATTGTGTATTTCCACCAAAAGCTTAAATCTCAGATAGTCCTTGATCCCATTTAAGGTGTTTTCTCCTCGAGAAGTACCGTATTCGGCCGCAAGATCAGTTATCTTGAATAATAGTGTGGTTAGCCCTTTCCAATCTTAACACTTTGAGGCGAACATCAAGTGAGATTGAAATTGCTATAGCTGTGTCGCTTCAAAGTTTTAAAATAGTTGAAACAACCATTTTTACACATGAGTTATAGCTTAGTGGTTAGGTATATCGACCTCCCGGTCCGGCACTCATTTTTCGAAATTATTATTCATTATTATTCCTTAATTATGTGACTATTATAAAACTGATAGCCATAATACCAAATGCCATGATGTTCTTACAAGCATGTGAAGTCCGCCAATCCGCACTTGGCCAGCGTGGTGCCTATTAGTACCCAGTAGTGGGATAATAGTGGGTTAATGATGACATTTTGAAGTAGTTACTGCAGCTTTTATCGAAATATAACGTTCTAACTCTAATCTCTACTGTGTAATTGTTAAAAAAAAATAAAAAAAATCTTATCCTTTCTTGGTTAGTACTGTTAAGAAATTTCTGATAATTATAGAGTTATCTAATAATCGGTACCGTGGTTAAGTTACTACTAACAGTTTTATGATAACTGCTGATGTCCTTACAGATTTGCTTACTACTCAACTTCGTATTAAAAATCTTTTGTCAAGTTTAAAGACCTTTAGTATACACGTGTATGATATCGCTGAGCACATACCTTTTTGTGTCCCGCAAAGCATGCAGTATCAATATTTTCCAATCGATCTAACATCTCCCGCGACGAATGTAACCACTTCATCTGTAAACAAATTCGACTCGGCGGAGATAGCGCGTTACGGAGTTCGAATGTTGAGTAAATTTATTCCGAGCAGCTTTTTTAATATGCATACATAGTAAATACATATTATACATTTACAATTTATTGATTATAAGTTGATAAAACGAGTTCTTGTAATGGTATTGCGGGTCTTTGGCGTATATGGGGCAGACGTATATTAAACGCCATTTTAAATCCGAATGTTGGTTACTGGAATGAATACCGCAAATGGTTAGCGTTTCAAAATGTACGCTACAAGTACGTAGCCGATTCTGATTGGGGGATGGGATTGATGGAACTTCTTAAAAATATGACAGTAATTAAAATTTTATAAGGAATAATCTAACGTCATCTTGGGAGTTGATTTGATCTTGGGATTTTTGATAGTGGTAGTTTTATGTCAAAGGCTCGCCTGCGGCGGCACTGCTGCGTGCTGCTGCTGCCGCTGCAGTGTTAGAACTACTGTGTTTCGGTTTGAAGGGTGTAGTTAGGAAGAAGACATTGGACAGGAGGCATTCCAACTTAGTCCTCTGGAGTAGCAACGCATGCCTCAGATAGGACTTCCGTCCTAGTTACCTCACCTCACTATCTCAATCCCTTTGACTTCATCAGAAAGACACTGTTTGAATTGGCCTATATTCGCGATTGCTCGTCAAGTTAGAACTCCTTAGCTTATGAACAGAAATATGCTCTAACTGCGTGTTCTATCGACTTTATTATAGAGAATGCTCCGAGGTGCTATTTGAACGAAACAAATCGCCCTCCTTAATTACATCATTTACTGAAATCTGAGGTTCTATCCTGACCATGTAGACTCGTGGCGGTCCTCCACTAACCAATTTAAACGTATGTTTCTTTCACAAGTTACTAAATGATCTCCTGAAGCATTTTAAGAAAATACCTATCCTTCCAAACATGCTACGCATTGGCAGCTCCTCTGGTGTTGCCCGTGTCTATTGGCTCCTACTTACCATCAGGTGATCAGTCTACCCGTTTACTTTTCCACATAAATTAAAAAACTAAGGGATGACTTTGAAGGGGTGAAATTGATATTATTAACGAGAATTTGGGAAAACACGATTTTTTCCTTTAAATTTTACGTTATTATAAAAACCAATTATAATTATTCACTTTGCGACGACAAAAAACCTCGTGAGGATACCTGCAAGCTTCATAAAACTCTTAAACATATGTGAACATATGTGTGTGTGTCCATTAGATCTCAGAGAGACGCTGTACCAAGCATTAATACTATAATGACGATAGGTTGGTCTAGTTGATCATAAAAGAAATAATTATTTTGATTGTTGAACGTTTATCCCTCACCTAGATATGTTTTACTTTAGTAATAAAATAGAAAAAAATCTGCGGAATAATATCAGCTTCCTTATAACCATTATTAACTCTTGCGTTTAAATGTGAAAGCGCTTGGGGATGCAAATATTTACGAGTGCTGTTGAAATGACCTATTAAGCACTGAATTTAATATCCGGTCGCGTGGCAGTGTTCTCGTTGTCCAACAAATAGATGCAGATGAAGCGTTACGCTTTTTATATGAGATTTCTAGGGTATGTTTTCATTACATGGTTGGTATATTATCAACTGATTTTTTTTTGGAATAAAAAGATGTATTATAATATTTAGCTAGTGTCGATTAGGCTAATGGGCAGATACGCATATTTAAGATTCGACATGAGTTGTAATGTCCAATTACTTACTGCATCACAGATAAATCTGTTGATTTTCCAAGTTAAAAGATTTGATTGCATTTTGTGTTACATGTCTTTATTCGTATTTTTTTTCTTTTTCCAAACAAACTTGAAATTCGTAGCAAGAAAACAATTCGACCCTATTTGGCCTTATAACACCATCCATCTTTCCTTATTTTTCATAATTATAATATAATACAGGATTTTTTCATATGTAGTTTCGCTTCTAAGCCTTATATAATAAGCTTATCCAGCAGTCCATACTGGTGTAGACTGTTGTAAACAAGTCAGAAGCAATGAAATATTTTTATTAAGGATTTATAAAAGCTTATCTGATTTTTATTTACTTACGACCCAGAAAAAAAAGGCCAAACGAATTTGCTTACACCAATATCAGCCAGCCGCTTAGCTCGACATAAAAACGAGGAGTTATTAGGGATGCTAGATGCCTGATTTACAATATTTCATACTTCTTTATTATGACTGTTTTGATAGAATGAGTAATGTACGCAGGTTCTTAATATGTTTGTATTAACCTTATATCGTAATAAATAAAATCTTCGCTACCTTTTCCATAAACTTTATCTCTTGAGAAATGTACCCTATATCCACCTTTCACTTCCTCTATATAATCGCAAGGGACATGATATCCCTTGCGCATTTGTGACTATGAGTGTGTTACAACAGTCGGAAAGGCTTAGAGGATGTTACTCAAATATGTATTTCTCGAGGCTTGTACGACCAGATCTATCACGCCCACACAAACAGTCATGAGGGACAATGAGCTTTGTGTGCAAAACATTACTATGACCAATGGTTGATTGTATGCATGTTTTTGTTTATGAATTTGTTAACCTGATATCAACAAAATTTATTTTAAAATATGTGTGTATATATCGTTCTGATAGACTTCTAGAGTATGGGCTCTGCTGCTTCTAAAGTTTTTCGATAATGTTTCTAAATTGAAGCAATTTAAAATGCCACTAATATTATAAAATGTGAAATCCTACTTAATACATTTTTGAGAAAATACATAAAAAAGCATAATTACATTTTAAATTTATTTTAATACAATTTCAAACAAATTCTTCTTTATATTGGATATTGCAAGTCAGAACAGAATTCACCAGTCGGCCATAATGGAATACAACGTTCGATGTCCGCTAGGGGAACAACGGAATTGCACAAACAAAGCAATCTCAATATAAATCTCTTAAATTTCGAGCTCACATAATTAGACTACTGCCGTAGAACTGCTGGTTGGTTGGTTAGTTGCAGATATACCATCTGTAGAATATATAAGACATTCGTTGTTACTTGAAACATATAATGTAGCAGAGAAAATTTTGTATAATAAATTAGACTAATGGAATAACTATTAGGATAACAAAAACAAGTTGACACTATCCGCTGTACAATGAGTAGTTGAGGTTGTATTTACTTATTAATACAGAAGGGTCATGAATCGATTGTGGTAGAGTCTTAAGTCGAAGGCTCGCATGCGTCGCGCCACCGCTACACTTATTTCGGCCGTAAAACAACAAGCAGCAACAATGTGAGAACTGCTGTGTTTTGGTTTGAAGGTTGCAGTTAGGCAGAAGACACTGGACTTCCTGGCATTCCAACTTAGTCCTCAGGAGTCCTAAGGATCCACATACAAGCTCAGATAGGTCTTCCGACCTAGTTCAGTATTAAGGATGTCCATGAGCTGCAGTGACCGCTTAACATCAGATGGCCTGCATGTCCGTTTTTTATTCTGTTAATATAAAAAGAACATGTTATTGCGATTTTCAAAGCACACGCAAAAGTAATCATTCAGCGGTATTTACTTTTGTAAGTTTTTATTTTAAAGAAATGTGTTTGAAAATAAAATGTGCTTATAAAGTTAAGGTAACAGATTGTTTTTACGATTTTTTGACAAGTCAAAATAAATAAATATTTAGTTTAGTTGTAAGCCACATGTATGTATGTGTCAATATTTGTGTATGAGTGCGTATGGTCTTTTAAGATAAAATTTGTATTAATCGTTTTTGATACTGTCGTATGGTAGTGTTTTAAGATATTCAAGCTTTTTAAAAACTTGTATATAGTAAGTAATATACCTTTTTTTATTGCAGTTTTGTTATACATGAGGAAAAAACGGTCTATGAAAAAGTGGGCCATCGCGATTCTGAAACTATAGGCCTGATCTGATGCATTTGTAATGGTTTCTGATATTATTGAACGAAACGTTAATATAAAGTTTGATAAACCCTAATTTAAAGGTTTGTAGCTCATTCGGTCTAGTCCTGGCCCAGTGGAGACGAATAGCACGGCGAAAATGTATTACTCGTGTCTGAGAAGGTATAGGGGAGACGCGCAGAAGACCTGATTTTTGGCTTGTTTGTGACTGTGGGAAGACAGCTGCTAGCTGCGGCTGCATGTTACTGCGCATAATACGGTCCATGGAGACTGGAGGCAACCGGGCCACTAGATGCGCTGGCTCGCCGTCGAGTTTTAATGGGTAGAAATCCCTCGATCTCTATCCCAAGAGTTTGCAGGTAACTTTTAATAATATTCTCAACCCTTAAACCTTAATCCTTCGCCCTGCCGTAACAGAAAGGGTCCAGGCAAATGTAAGGTTACCATTAATTTTGCCGCGTCGGTCTATTAGTTTAATTTATTAATCTTAAACTACTGGAATAAATCTACGCACATTTACTTCTTTTATGTAACTAAAAGTCATAACATAAAAAATTCAACCCCATTGAATGCAAGATTTTATTCAAATGTACGTGGAAATATAACTTGAAAATGTTTCAAAGCGTCAAAGTATGTCTTGTTATAGACTGAATATCAGATTCAAACTACATTGACGGTAATATCAAACAAGTTGCGCACACCAGAGAATATTTGATTACTAAAAAATTCCAGGTAGAACAGTATTTCCTTTTTCATTTAATATTTATACGGCAGATAAACAGACTCCTCGACTTATGTACCCTATTTACATTGAACACTACTGTAATAGATATATGTTACAAAAAGGGTCAAGTTTTTCAAAAAATATGTAGCCATACTTTCAACCCGTGTGCGTTGAAATAGTTTCCATAAATAACTTACAGAATTTCATGATGTTCGGAGTGACTTAGAGAGATTTCTAATAGTAAAGATAATAAATCCTAGAACAGAACGATTACTGCGCGAGCACAGGTCGTAGAATGTGATTAAATCATCCGAATCACGACAAAACCATCGACAAGACGGATTTTTTAATTCAAAGTGCAGAAACGTTTTTGAAAAATGTCACTATGCCACTTCCAGGCTTTTTGTACTCGTCTCCATGGGTCAATTTGATGACGGTACATAGACAATTCTTCGATATTTTCAGTACTTATCAGTTACAGTTTAGTACTCTAAGTAGACTGTCGCTGGAAGTAAACTGCCAGTACAATAAACCGTATACCGATGATAATGTGTCAAATATTATTTTTTCTTTCTATTCTATTTATCATAAACAGATTTCTTCTAACTAAGAATGTTAAAATTACAGCTTTGTGATTATTCTAAGTATACCTAATAGAGAGTTCGTTCACCAAATTCAATCAGCCTAAGAGCACGTCAAGTTGTGGACAAAGGTCGAATAAACATTCATACATACCCAATGAACAATTCTGCTGCGAACCTGGGACGCGTTGATGAATGAATGAGACTGACCGAAATTTATATTATTTACATAAGTAGGTTTCTTTTTTCACGAAATTTTTGCTTAGCGGTTAAGATTATCTTTAGTTAGGTTAGTTACGCATAGGTAATAACAGTTGCTTATTGTTGTTGTTCAGTATTATTAAATTATAGGAGTCAATTTTGTTAATACCTTTTCAACAGATTTTAAAAGACCGTATTTTAGTTTTTAATTGTAGATACGAGTAAGTACCACGGGCAGATAAACTATACAAATAATTAAGCGAAACAGTTAACAGAGTTGAAAGTCAAAGTCAGAATGTTTTTGGTGGCATAATTATAAATAAAGTGATGTTCATACCAGACTAATTACAGTAATTACAAGACTGTAATTAGTCGTAAAGTTGGAGTTCAGAAAGTATTAACTTTAATATTTGAATACTTGTGTGAAAAAGTTCTAAATTTGCTGCAAGTCATAAAGTTTTATGATTCTCAGGAGCAAACTTCTTTATTTTTACTGTTATTTAACCTTTAACCAAATTACATCTTTGAATTACAGGTGAAGGTAAATATTACAAAATACACATAAACGTTAACCTTTTAGACTATTGTATCCAAGTAAGTTATATTTTTTTTCCATTGGTATTATAAAATAAAGTCTTATTATGAAGATATATAAAAATTGTACACGATAATCTTACCAAAACAAAACAAAACAAAAAATGAAATATAGAAGGTAGGTTCTAAATATTCTATTATACTAGTAGTAGTATAGTAGGTTCTCCCAGATTCTGCTTCTGCTGTACAGCAATCATCATTATCATCATCAACTTGTCTCACTGCTGGGCTCGGGTCTCCTCTCAGAGATAAGAGTGTTTAGGCCATAGACCACCACGCTGGCGAAGTGCGGATTGGCACTAGGCTATCACTCACTCCCGACCAATAAAAGTCCTTAATATAAATATGATTACAAACATTGATGGGATTCAGCGTGAACTTTTTAAACTGTATAAAACTTTTCGATAGAAATTTACATAAGCAATTACGGATAATATTTTGTTGTTCAATAAATTTTCTTCACGGAAAGTTTTAATCCGGCCCATATTTTTTAATAATTTTCACATACATGTGCAATTCATCTTCTCTGCATAACATCACGTCTACGAGTACAATGGAAAAAAAGACTTCATCAATTTTATAAAGGGATAAAAATCTGTTAAAGTATTCAAAGTTCATTTATTTATTGGAGACGATAAAAAAATAATGCATACTAATATTCTTTTTCCTTACTGTGTGGGTGTTATTTTCCCGAAACTAGTCAGGTGTAGGTCACACAGCGGCATATTCTACGAGAGTATTGAGTAGCATGAGCTTAATGTTATGACAAAGGGAATGTTTTAAATGGTAAAGGCATCGCAGACTAGCATTGACTATACGATAAACCTTGACTTGGGCGCGCTGTTTCAACGCGCTGTCAATGTGGATGCTTAGATTTTATACAGTCGGATAAATGCTATCACAATATATATTCACCAAAGTCGACTCTAGCCAATGGACTGAAGGTCCCTAAAAAGTTACAGATGTTACACAGCGGTAACACGTGACTGGCCATAAGAGCGACATCATCATCAACCCATAATTGTCCCACTACTGGGCACAGATCTGCTCTCCTCTGAGAGTATGCCATAGTCCACCACGCTGGCCAAGTGCCGATTGGCGAACTTCACATGCCTTTGAGAACATTATTTAGAACTTTCAGGCATGCAGGTTTTTCCACGATGTTTTCCTTCACCTTTAAAGCGAGTGACAAATAATTTGTAATACGAAATGTAGAGATGCTTGCCGAAAATTGAACCCGGACACAACGGAGCGGGACTTAGAGATTCATAACCACAATATCTATATATTTCCAGTATAAGTATGATACAAATATCACAATAGCATATTATGACCTAAATACAAATATTAACTCTCGCATAATGGTCTTTCGGGAGTATACAAACAACAGCGCTGTAGTTTAGCGTTATTATTATATAGCATAATGCTTTTATGTTAAGGAGTTAACTGCCACGTATCCCACATCAAAATTCTGTCAGTAGGGATTGTTTTGCGTGTAAAGGCTTCTAACAAAGGAATTCAAGGCAGTGTTATATCAACAGAATTATGAATTACTGTTGCTACGAGTATGTTGAAGTTATTAAACAAGTCCTTTTTGAAGGCAGTTACATTTTAAGTACATTTAAAACGATACAGTAATATGAGTACAAGTCATCTGATGATAAGTGGTCATTTTGTGAAGAAAAATAATAACAATAGGTGAAAGCAACCTAATTACATATGCATCACACAAATACATAAATACTTTAATAACGGTAATATGATTCCTAAAGTATTTGATACAAATGGTATGTAATGTTATCAGCAATTACACACATTAATTCCTTTGAATAAATAAAATATGTGTATATTAGTTTTGTTATTGCCGTGAATAATTATTACTTGAGAAATTATAATAGTAGTATTTTCTTCATTAAAACATAATTTTATTTTTTCTAAAAGTTCTTAAAAGTAGACTACAACGAGTATGATAATTATACTGTTATGGCCATGACATTTGGGAGAAATTGATGTATGTATAAGCTATATGTACTTAGTCACGAATGATGCGGAAATTAGGCGTCCCGCAGGGCAGACCGGAGGTAATTGCGTGTCGACCACGTGGAAAGTATGTTTCACAGATTCTATTTGTTCGCGCCTACATATTAAGCACGCCATACTAGATATTTATTATGGTACTATTTATCTATGTTCCAACATATATCCTTCCTTCAGTTTTATAACATCTGAACAACAAACATGAGATGCGAAAAAAAGTTATTATTTTTAACATGAACAATTTAATAATACTTTTTTTGATGGTGGGGTCTAATGTCGAAGGGTCGTATGCGGCGGCGCTACCGGTGCACCTATGTATTTCTTCTGTAAAGCAGCAGTGTAAGCACGAGTTAGTACGGCAGAAGATACTGGACAGGAGGCAGTCCAACTGAGTTCTCAGGAGTAGCAACTACGACGTCGGATAGGACTTCGGCTCTAGTTAAGGTTTGATGTGGATATCCATGGGCTGCAATAACCACAACGTATCATACAATCTTGAAGCTTCTGATTATGATTAATTTCTTATAGTCCGTACAAGTACACCAGTAAAACTAATGCCAAATCGTTCGTGAAATGGTAAAAATTTAAATTCTGTCTGTATCTTTGAAAGTGCAGGCCTAACAATTTAAATTGTGCTCTGGCAATGGGCCACAAAAGTTGATAGTGGGCATATTTTTAGTCACGGGACAGCAACCTGAATTTTTATACCTATTTCAGAGTTGCAGTGCTGCGCAATGTAATAACTTCCTTTTATTACAACGACTATTTCTCGTTACAGTGTTTGTAAAATGCAACGCCCGTGTATTTTAGATTACTTGTCTAATTATTAATTCTCTTATTTTGGCTTGTACATAAGTAAATAAGCTTACCTCTAAGCTTGGAATAAAAAAAATATGAAAGTACCTATTGACAATGTCATTAACAATTTTAGTACAACGTACACACAATTCTACATACCTACAAAGACTACATACCATAGGATATGCTAAACGTGTCATGTATTATGGAAAACTTGTGTTACATACACGTGCGTTAAATTTTTTCACTGCCGGCTTGTGAGACGAGTCACGGGTGATGATTCCTCGCACACTGTCCTCACCTCTCAAACCACGACTCATATTGACTGAAAAACTTTGATGGTGGTAGAGTCTTACATGTATTTAAAATAATTCATTTAATTTGAACTTCACTTCATTTTAATTAATTAACTCATTAATAAAAAATAATATTTCCATGAAGCTCTAAGGAATTCTCTCCAATCGGCACTACTCATCGAGCACGTCTATTGATGAAAATCAGCCATTGTTCTAAAAATTTAAGTTTTTTTTTTTTTAATTATTCAAATGGAATAGCAAACGAACATGCAGGCCACCTGATGTTGAGTGGTCACTGCAGCCCATGGACATCCACATCAAGGTTGTTGTATGTGGATGCGTTGTCTTGAGGACTAAGTTGGAATGCGTCCTGTACAAAGCCTTCTGTGTAACTGCACCCTTCACACCGAAAAACAGCAGTTCTCGCATTGCTGCTTCACAGCAGAAATAGGCGCAGATGAGCCTCCAAGATAAGACTATCACCACATGGAAAGTCCATCCAGAAGACGCAGACAAAGAGTAATTTTAACAAAAAAATATCCATAAAATTCTCAAAAGGCATGTGGAGTTCAAAAATTTGCATTATGCCATCGCGGTGAACTATTGTCCAAATCCTTCGTATCATTGAGAGAAGAATCGTGCCCAATAGTACGAAAGTAATAGTTGATGGTGATGCAAAATATCTCAACACTTGATTTTCAATCGCCAATAAATCAGTTGCCTAAACCGTCGACTATTTACTAACAATGGAACGAGCGTGTCGATCATGAAGGCGGGCAGGCTATTGTCTGTTCTTGAAAGCCGCTGGGCAAACAATTGTGGATCAAGTCTTAGAACTGGTTTTATTTGCTATTCTCGTATCTTCGTAATCTCTAATCATCAAGCGATGTTAGCATCGGGTGAATGAACTTAAAATAAGTTCTTAAAATGGAACGCTTAATAGGGAACAATGTTAAGATAATCTATTGCTGAACCAAATGAAATAACGGCCACTACACTTGACATACTAAGCATTTGTCTATGTTTTTTTACTCATATTAAATCACTTAATAACATCACAACATTGTAAATTCCTATGGTACCTGATATTAAAAAACCGTAAAGAAGTACGCCGGTATATACTTTCGTGATAATGTAACTATTACTAAAATAATTAAGAAAATTTATTGTGTGCTTGTTCACAACTGTCTCCCAAGATATAGGGGATCCTAGTATTGAGCTACGAGTGTAAGGCGTTATTTAAAAAAAAGTTATTCTTAAGAATGAATGTAACATTCGCATTTGGAACACTGAAGTAACGCTAAATGCTTAACTAAACTGACATACTGGGGCTGCCTTAGCCGTATGACACACAAATATAGGTGCATACATAGTATTCGAAAAAGTGTTGATGTTCTAGTCGCTGATTTATAGATTGCGTGAAAAATGCTCCGAACAAATTTCTTATAACCTCTATTTGTGGCTCGATCTCAGCTCCGCACAAGCACAATATATAGAGTATATTATGTGCCGAGTCGATCAAGCTCATACATATTAATATGATCGTGTGGTCCTTCTCATCTCTGCATTATATTCAAAGATTTGGTACTCAGTTTGTTATGATTAATAATTTATAAGCTAAGTTTGTTAAACTGAAACGTGCTCTTATTACCGAATCAAAGCCTATGAACACTACGACTTGGTATTTTCATTAAGTGTTCATCTTGTGATGCAATAAATATATACTTCAGTATTTTGGGCTTCGGTAGGCACGTAAAGCAGTTTGCCACAACAGTCGTTAAGGTTTGACGGCCTGAAGTTGGCAGGAAACCTTTAATTATTGAAAGCTTCTACTCTTTTTGCAATTTTTTTTGCAAATTTTTGCAATGCACCTTGATATACTTATTCAATAATAGTAAGTGTTGTGTCTAGGGACGCTACTGTATGACTAACTGTAGCTAGGAGAGTTTAAAGAAATATTTGTCAAGTCGTTAGGAGACAACAGCTTAAGATAAAATATAACACTTTCGTGCTTCTATACAATATGTATGTGGGCCTCCATTATTTTTACTATCAAAAGTTGACGAGCTTCACGTGGAAAGAGTTTTCCAGATAGAACTTTAGTGTCTTACATATACGAACGATGTATTTTCGAAGACCAACTGATGAGCAGTGATAATATGCCTGCCGCTATTTGACAGTTCTAGTAACTGTCATCCACCACTGATGGACTTTGATGCGAACATCAACAATTAAATGCGAAACAATTATTGAATGTTAAATTTACGTTACAAAATAGTAACAACTTAATGAATAATAATAAATAATTAAACAAAAGCAAAGCAAAAAAAAGAGCCTCCGATCGGTAATTGACAATTTAAGTCACCGGGTCATAAATATTTATAACAGCAGAATTGTCGAAAAATTATAGCACCACGTTTAAAACACCAGTCTTAGTATTATAAATATTGCATATTGAGTACCCATCATCGTCAACGCGTTATTGCCCAACTGCTTAGCATGGGAGACGAATGCTGACAGGAGTGAGAAATATTTAAGCTATAGTGACCACGCTGACTAAGTGCGAATTTACGGTTTTCATATACTTAGCTACATACAAGAACCTTATGGAGAACTCTTACGCATGCAGGTTTCCTTACTATGTTTTCCTTTAAGTTTTTGTAAGTGTTGGTCAGACAAGTGACAATTAATTTCTAATACGCCAACAATAAATGAAAATGTTTAAGTGTTGGGTGAAGTCGAACACCGTACCCAACGGAAATGGTAGATATACACATTTTTAGCGAGATGAAAAATAAGATTATGCGGAGGTTAATAAGATTGTGTGACTATTTAATTATTAAAGTTTTAATGGAAGTAGTCCATGGGAAAGATACGACAAGTAAATTAAACTAAAAGCCATCAATTCCCAAAAGACTGGAATGGATCGAAGAATGTTTTTGCGCAGAATATTAAATGTTCGAAGTTTCAAATAATTACTGTTGGTTGAAATCTAATTGATGTTTCTCATACCTACTGTTAGATTATTAAAATTTTCATTTAAATTCTTTGAGCTTATGCGACTTTAATAGGTTTATTAACGTTAAGGTTTAACGTGTTATACGTTTGCTAACATATGACCATTATGGTGCAAAAGGTACATATGTAATAAAACAATCATATTTCATAAAAACCATTAATTTCCGTCTTATCTTAAGTGATTTCTATTAATTTAACAATTTATAATTAAATTTTACAAAAAAGCTGCTAATTCTTCGCTTACTAAGAGATTTAATGAGAGTTTTACATCAATTGTACGTAAAAAGTACGTGATTTATTTTATTTGTTGGATTGTTAATTACTTAATAATTAATTGAGGAAAGTTGAGTTTTTGTACAACACCAAAATAAATTATAAGTTTTTTTATGAAAAGAATTCGTTAAAAAAATCTAGTGGTCGCTGATTACTTTACTGCGAGCTTTGTAATTGTAATCAAAATGCTAATCATTTTTAAAGTCCCATTTAAAAAATATACACATTTTAAAATTGCCTTTCTTAGTTTCTTTTCTGAAAAATGGCTGCATTAAATATTAATAGTGTATATGTATATGGTAGGATGCGGTGAAGTCCCACTCGGGAGTTAAAGCAGCAGTAAGCTGCATAATTTATTCAAGAAGGACGCTTGCATTTTAATAATATGAAGTTCAATAAATCCACCTTATTTCGAAGGTAAAAACTATGCTCAGTGAAAGTAAATACGATACGTTAAAATTTTTCATACGGAAGAAGAAGATGGCAGTATTCGCAAAGCTTGCTTAATATTTTAGATGAAAATTCATATTTTTTGTGCCCATCTGGTGAATGTTGACTTGAATCAATGGAGCTCACTCACGTTTTTCGTCTCTATGATTTGCTACGACTATAAAAAAGGCTTACAGAAATGTTTCGAACTTTTGACCTCTCATTCTGATTTAGATGTTTTTCTTGATTGTGCCGTAAAATCTCTCTTTGTTGTCTTTGTAGCCAGATTTGAATGACACTGATTATATTTTTTAATAAAGGGCTCTCATTTACCTAAATTTTGTTACGAGCGCCTAGACACTAGATTTTTGCAGTACTTACTATCAGTTCATAGACCTTATAAAACAATTTTAATTTCAACTTGAAATCTTCAACTATTTCTGAGGCAAGGCCGGTGAACTAGACCCAATTTTAATACTAATAATTCATGATATAATTAATTATTTTTTATAATTTATTCTATTAACGTTCTGTTTTTGTAATTTTATTACGGAATTACGGAATCCTAAAAAAGTACATCTTTTCCTTTACAAAACTGCTCATATATTTCTTTAAAATAAACTGTTATACAGCATAGCTAACTGCTGAATGAAAGATCTATTTGATTAAGGCTCCTCTAATCATCTAGAATTCAAAATTTCTTAATTAAATCTCTCAGAATTCTTCATAGTATTTGTACCTTTGAAAGTCACCACTTTCATCAGTTCTTTCTGTTAACTAAATCCAATGTCACTTGCAGGAGACATAGGAGATAATTTATTAAGCATAGACGAAGGAAAAAAAAATACAGCAAATTTACGTTAATATAATATTACAGAAAAATGTATTTACTGATTAGTCTTCAAGAATATCCAAAGTTTTATTGGCCAATGAAAGGCTAATTGATCTTTGTTACACCTCTTTCAATAAAGTGAAAGTGAACGACCCGTATGGCCCCGTGGTAAACGTGCGGTCTGCGTTTGAAGGGTCCTGGGTTCGATTCCCAGCGGGGCAGAAATTTGAATGACGAATTTAG
>DWKW01000138.1:0-20974 GCA_018250115.1 Doberes anticus | reverse complement strand
TCAACATTTGAATAAAAAAAAATACTGTAAACCTTGATGATGTATAATTGCATTCAAGTTTATTTTTGCTTACATTTAGATACTTCCAATATATTAGAATCGTAAGTCGATGTTTGCTCTATCTTCCACGTTCGTTTTATCTAATCTATCGAACCGAACATAGTAGTGTAGGTACTTAATAATAATATGGATGCGAACTCATTACCACTGTTATTGACCTTACTCAAGGTGACTGGTGTGTTTATCGAGAGCTTAGCACCTCACCGCGTACTTTTTCTATTCGTTTTTGATGTGGTAACAGCAGTCTATTAAAATTGGCGCCAGGATTTAGAGTTCAAGTACCCTCAACTGCGCAGTACGTGTGCTTTTAGCAAAGTGTTGAAATATTTTTAATTCCTTTACTTTCTATTAATATTCATGCCATAATATAAGTAAAACAATTAACATATGAGTCAACGTATACATATGTATATGTTATAACAAAACGGATTTACATAAGTACCTATTGACTGCAAGTGCAATAGGCTACGCAGTTCTTAAACTGTTGCCGAATTTGTACAATTACTTAATAGAGCGCAGTCTCAGCTCATAAATAATTTCGGATTTGTGTAAGATTATTTTTAATTTGTTTCTCATGTCATATTCTTCTTAAATAAAAAGTTATTTAACCTTTGATTTTTTTCTTTCAGAGCCGATGGGGTATTGCAACAAAGTGGTTTACTTTGTTACACTTGGACGAAGTCGCGCAAACCAACTTATAATACAAAAATTAAGGAATTAGCGACACATCTGAGCTAGTTGCTAGCGTCCATGGGCGATGGTTTAGTTGGCTGCCTTCCCTGCTGCGTTCCCTGCTTGCTAGGTTTATGCTATGAAACATAAAATATTGCCTGAAAATGTGCTGCTAACTCCAGCATCATGTTGGAATATCAGGGTGTCGTAAGAGGTGATAGTATCCGACAATAGCTTGGTAGTTAAATACTTTTGTGAAAACTGGAATCCGGGATCAAAAGTCTAATGTCTATTGATATATTTCTGTTGACCACTGGGAAGCTTTTATAGACAAACAAAACAAGAAGAACAAACATTGTTCCAGCGGCCAACCTTTCTGAAGCAGTACTTCGATGCGAGCTTCTATTCTCTTCTTCGTCTTCTCTATAAAAAAAACAAGTCCCCATAAGACCTCATATAAAGTACTGATTCAGTATCCATCTCTGGGAAGGGGCACCACAATATCAATTCAATCCATTTGACTCCATCCAGGACCAGTCTTACAATTCGTCAACGACTCAAGATAGAACTACGGTTTGTATCCTCTCAGTTTCCGAAGGAATCTAGGCTCTCTCTTTTTTACCAACTAACTATGCTGAGTGTTCTGAAGAACTGTTAACGGGAGTTAATGCCCGCTTCGCTCTTCCATCACTACACCACCCGTCGAAGATTGAAGTTCTATCCCCACAATATGGGCTCTGAGGCATTTTCGGAACACGATGTTCTACAAAAAGGTACAAAATGAGCAGTCTTTCGAAGCCGGCAGAACATTGACAACGTCTCCGGTGTTGCTCCTTTCTACAGACGACGTCATGTAACGACTACGATGCTAGGTTTAGTAAAAAAACATATTCGATAGAATTGAACTAAACTATACCTTCTAACTTTTATACTCAAAATTACATTAAATTATTTACATGTATTTTTTATAATTTCTGCCACGGACTGTTATTTCTTGTGGTTGTACTTTCCCTTATTATCTTTAGGTATTAATGTCATGCAATAAATTTCGTCTTTCAAAGGACGATAGTTCCTAAGTAAACAAGCGGTGCGTCGTTTTTAAGAGAAAACATTGCAACAGCTCAGGTCGACCCATATTGATAAGAGCAAGAACCGTCTACATACAACGGGCGGGGGAAAATTAATTGGAACCTATTTATTCTCAAAACGTTGGTTTGCATCGTTCTGAACCCTATACTGATAATTATTTTACAGAACTATATGCGGGGTTTTTCCGGGTATTGCAAAACAAATAATTTTTCCTTCTCTGATGACCTATATTATCTGTCATGAACTACTAGTAAGTACCAGACGTAAAAAACTTCGTACTTATTTCGGACACGAAGAAAAGACAAAAAGAGTAACCAGGAACAGAAATCTATTTTTATCATACATTGTTCTGCCTCGCTTGGAATCGAACCCAGAGCCTTTCGAATGGCAGGCCGGCATGTTGTCTATGCCATATTGGTCGACATTCTCACATTAAACACATACATAATAGATACATGATGGAATTTTCCTACCCTACTATAGCCAGGCCGCGACCTTCGTCAAGTTATTTTTACTTATATACTAAAAGGCAGTTAAAAATTCGGTAAAAAATAATTTGCTAGTCAGTAGGTTGAATATATTAGCGCAATATTGGTTTTATTATGTATATACTGATGACTATACATAATACATAATAGAATTACATATTCCGGGTATCTTTAATTATTTAATAGCATTTAAACTAGGTTATTAACTAATTTATACCTAATATCTTTAGTCATTGTCAAGAACGGTACATTCTACGTATTTGAAATGTAGTACATCACTCAGCACCTCTGCTCCGACAATTAACTGAACTCTATGGAATTTTCCGGGTACCTATAATTAAACTTCGTCTCAGCTAATTGATATGTCCCTACACATATTTTCAATTAGATTCACAGTAAGAAAACACGCTAAACTATTCTGTATGTCAGTATATTTTCCAATGGAACTCTTATTATTATTGTTAAGTCAATACGGATAACAATACCTACGCTACTGTTATCTATAAAGAAATACTATAAAAGAATTCGTGATATTATATAATGTAAAAAATACTTCTGATTTGAGCACCATCTCTACATTTAAAATCTTTGACACTGTACAAATTCGTATAAAACTCAACAAAACACTGCAGTGAATTTTGAATTTCATTTTTTTAAATATTATATTGCAATACGACTATATATAATTATAAACGACTTACATTCATAGTAACTATAAATTACAATAATAAACTGAGATATGTTAGATAATTTTACAAGTTGCAAGCTAAAAACATGTCAATTGCTCTTTATATTTTTATATTATACAGAGTTTAAGAAGAATAAAAAAACCCGGAACTTTAGAAGAGGTTATTGTCACCTACAATCTTCAGCAATCAGTACTCGTTAAAAAAAAAAGTATTACTTTATTCACCCAATAGGTACGAGTTTTTTACCAGCTGGAATTCCATTTAGAATTATTTTTTTTACTTTCATGTGATACTATACATATTTGAAACAAATGTTACGTACATAGTAATATGAAACTTGTAACTTTAATACTTCCATATTTGATAGTACCTACCTTATAAAACATATTGATATGATATACTTTTTATAAAAATAATCTTTCTAAATATTTATCCAAACCCATCACCTGAACAAGTATTCGTAGTACCTAGTTCTAGTATATTTACACTATTAAACAGTAGTCTTTGTCCCATTACTAGGTAACTGGAGGTTACCTGGACGTAAAGATACGAAAAGTCAATATGCATCCGGTAAATTACCATGAAAATAATACGCAACACTTACGTTATGTACTTTATGGAAATAATTCGTGGTCTCAGAAAAGTATTTATGTATAATTAGCATAATTCTTAGAGGTGATTTATATATTATAGTATATATAAATATAACAGTATGATATTTCATAAATATTATTATCATTAATTCTATTGAATAAGTGAGATAGAGAGGCAATTAAAAAATATTTGTACGATGTTCATTATAATATTTTTTTCTAGCATTTTAGATTGTGTGGTGTTTTATAGTCACTCATTTTGTCTAAAATAACTACTGTTTTTCGTATGAAGATTCAATAAGTACAATTATACTCGTATCTGAACAATGTGTCCCAACATTCGTATTACAATGAAGTTAATTTAACTATATTAAACAAATTATTGTACATTTCGTATTAAAATTTCTAACAAAAAAAAATATCAATGTCTACGTACGTACCTACTATGTAGATTAGCCTATAATAGGACCATTGTTATAATAACAGTCACGAGGGCACTCTACACAATGCGAAAATGGTCTATGATGTAATAACCGCATAACTACCGATTTATAATTTCCTTATATAAATATATATGTTTTTTGTTTGATTATTATCCGTTGACGTTATATTTTATATAACCCTTAGCTTTTAAATAAGACAAAATATTGCATTGTCTTTTATAGTCGGATCAGTATGTGATCATTAATTACTAATGCGTACATTGTCTGTCCTTTATCTTAGCACCCCTCAAAGATTGAGATTTCAACTGCCAACATTTTATGTCCAAATTTGCTACACACTTGTAAATTATTGAACGTACTAAATCTTCTTAGAGATAAATTCCTCATAAAAATACAAAAATCTTTATTTGTATATTTAAATCTATTGTCTCCTTGAAAACCGGTAACGCAATTTTTTTTCGGCGTAAGTAGTGACGATATCTAATTGCCAAGTGGTAGCTCCTCTGGTTGGTTTTAAGGTTTAGTTTACTTAAAAAATTTAGAATTATCTACTGACTTTTTTTACACTTTATATGAGCCGGCATTGTGAATATTTATTGTCGTTATATCGTAGTTAGTGCTTTGATGGTTTAATTTTGAGTCAATTCATCTCCTGAATTAGTGCTGTAAATACATAGTTATAGAGCCAATAAATTGTCGAGTTGAATTATTACTGACCAGTGTTGGCTAGACGCCCTATCCTGTATACAAGTATACTGAATAGCCGTGGCAAATGATACATGACGATGACACCTCTCAGCCAGATGAGTGCGATCAACACTCACTATTTAAAGTTCTCATAATGACTTTATAGACCAGGGTGGCCGTGAGTGAGGTAGGTTAATACCTAACTATATCTATTTAAGTAAATATATCTTTAAATAAATATATTCTTCAAAGAACGAATTAAGTTTAAACTGCGATTTCTCGTAACAACATTCTTCACAACGTACTAAGTACATATATTCTCAATTTTTATCGTAGCTTCTTCGGTATAAAACAAACAATATTTAAAACTGTTATAAAGTTATCAACATAATCCTCTATCTAATTTTACACATTATAAGCTAATAATAGCACATGAATTTAAATATAAGCAAGCCAATTCTCAGAATGTAAAAATTAAGACACAAAAAAGTATATTTCCTTCACAGGTTTAAAAAATTCGATACAAAATTCTTCTCAGTCGTGTGTTTGAGGGAAAGTTACGCAACGTTTCTCGTGGCTATCGTAGGTGGCAAAGTAAACCACAGCGAAACTAACACCGCATTAGCAGCTTGCGTGTCGTATAGGTTTCTATGTAATAGTCGTCACATATTGCTTCATGGTGATAAATATTTTGCAAATGTTAAGCGACAAGGGCTGAGCGTTGCGTGCTAGTACCTTGTTAGTTCACAAGAAGGAATTTCAAAGTGTTTACCGCAAGGCCTGTCTGACATCTCGTGTTTACATTAGACGCATACCACACTGATGTCATACGCGAAACCTAAATCTGATGAATCATGTGCTTTTACCAGCGATGCACCGATAAGCGTCGTATCCTGCATGTGTGATATCACGGCGAGTCGCTCGACATGCCGAGTCCCACGTGTTACTGAAGTTATTGATGGCAACTGTGGGCGCATAATAACTGGTCCGACTCAGCCGAACGTTTAGTTACTGATTGTCCGCTACGGGGAGCGCGTGTCGCGAACACTACGAAGCCGGTATTGCGCGAGAGCATACTCGACGAACGTTTTAATAGACACTTCAAAGTCTGATTTTACACAAATTGGACCTAATTTAGTGTATCAGTTGCAGTGTATCTCTTCTAGATTGGATGATTTCAGGCAGTTTCTAAGTGAAACTGAAAAATCGTCGAGTGCAGGTGCATTTGTTTACTTGGTTCGCATAATGTATATTATTCTTACGCTTTTGCAATGTTTGTTTCCTTTAATAATTACTCGTAATCCGATTCGATTTAACATTTGCATGATGTCATGATTCTTTACTTAATTTTCCCCGCAAATGGTTTGTTTTGGATATTATTGTTAAGAATATATTACCGCACCATTTCGTGTGTCTTATATATGTGTTAATGTGGTATAATTATGTATTTAATAGCAACTGTTTTGCTTGTAAAGCAAACGTGACACATTTTGTAAACATCGTTAGCGTTTGGTTAGCGTCCTCGTATACGGTTACTATGGTGCGCTCGAACATGCAGGTATAAGACTGCGCTTTCAATTTTATGGCGTGTACTTGTTACTAGTGTTATACAACTACTCCACGCGATCCAAATGCCACCCTGGAATAATGTCATCACTTAACGTATTTTTGCATTCGATGCACAAAAACATTGATGTAGCCAATGGGGATAAATTTACAAAAAAAATGTAACCCTTCTAAGTTCTCCCTTTAAGCAAAATACTGTAGACCTTCAATGATTCGTCTCAATTTAGTTAAAAAATTGCTACTAATTAATTAATGATTCGAAAACTGTCATCTGTCAAATAAGAACTTATTAAAGAAATTAAATATATATCGATTTAAGTATGCAATATGAATAAACATAGTTTCGGTTACTTTGCATTTAAAACTTTGAAGATAATTTTTATAGCTTACAGAATAATTATATAATTATTATTCGCCTGTACTTGTACATAGGTTTCTAAAAATGTAATCTTAGTTCCTTCGCATTAAAAAGTCTTAGAAATTGTCATTTCAATCGACAATAATACCACACCATATTTACAGTGGGATGTTTCCGATGGCCTGCTGACACTGTGTACCGCAAATTGGAGTGCAAAGACCAATGTTAGCCAGCATCGGAGGAAGTGTGTCGTTAGGCGTAGTAGCAGGACCCACTCTGCTCTATTGATTAATCAAACAGTTTTATTGCATAATGACCACGCTGAAAGATTTGTTTGAGTGCGCGTCGAGAGGATACTGTACAATAAATAAAATAACGGCTATAATATACCGATTATAGTAATCGATTTAAATTGTAATAATATCATAATTACGGCAAATTGAATTGTATAATGTCATACCTACTCATCATTAACTCTCTCCTCTCAGCGATGAAGGGGTTAAGGCCATGGTCCACCATGCTGGGCAAGTGTGGGTGAAATCCGCTATCACATGCCTTCATAAACATTATGGAGTACTCTCAGGCATGCAGGTTTACTCGAAAACATCGTGTTTTCCTCTGCCATACTAAATCGTACAAATGCCATACTGAAAACCCTTAAAAATTAGGGAATAGAATATATCTTTAATATTAAGAACTTAAATTATTAAACATCTTAATTAAAGCTCAAAACAGAAAGTTATAAAATCTTGAAATGTCTTTCGTTTTGTAATAATTATTATTACTAACGTAGTAATAATTTCTGTTTAATAGAAATATACCTAAACGCCACGGCTAGAAATCTAGTCCCTGACTGTTATCCACGTTTACCGTGCCGTGACCCCTGATTGTTGACCCTGCGCACGGAAGAAGTTAATCACGAACCAAGTTCTAAGGATTACCACTTCTTCCGGATTTCATGGTATAGAAATATTGTGATAACGACTTTATTTTTCTCCATTTTGCCTTTAATCTGAAGGTACAAAACTATATTTATGCGTATTTTCTTATCTTCCTCAATTTAAAAATCATTTCTCCTCATATAAGGCCTAGTTTTAGGACAAGTGCGCCAAACTATTACGGGCGTATTCCGTCAAAAACAGTATTTGATTGATATTATTATGTTTCAAAACATAAGTCGTTGTAGATAGGAAAGTTAAGTACCTTCCTAACTCTCTCACTTCGCACAGTTTTTAGGGTTCCGTACCTAAAGTGTATTAAACGGAGCTATATTACTAAGACTCCGCTGTCCTTCCGTCACTGTTGTCGAGTTGACTAGACAGCCACGGATCTTCGATTTTTTCGAAGCAGAGCAGAAATTAAGTAGGAGCGCCCCTTTTCTCCAGCGTTTCAGATAAAACCGGCAGCAAGGGCGATTCCTCTAGCAGAGACATCACGTACGCTATGGACGTGTTTTAAAACTGACTTGAGATACGTCAAAAAATAAATAATAGTTAGGGATACGTTCCTAAATCAACTTATGATGCGTCCAAAACTTATCTGGGAGTTTTAAAATCGATAACACAATGTTATTCTAGGCGCTTTGTGATACAAGTTTTTCTTTTCAAACATTATTTTTAGATTCTGATTTTGGCGCCTCCCTAAAACTGCCGCCCGGGGCAGGTGCCCCGTTAAACTCCTCCTAGATCCGGACTAGAGTGGTGCGGATGTGATCGGATCACCGTATCAAACTTTGTCCTCGTGATTTCTTTCCAGTATTCACACACAGGTCCCTTCATTGATACATGATGGTATTGATGCATGATGGATTTAAATGGTAGAGCCTTACGTCGAGGGCTCGCCTGGGCCGGCATCACCGTGTCGCCTATTTTGGCGGTAATGCAGCAGTGTCAGCACTGCTGTGTTTCGGTATGAAGAGTGTGGTTAGGCAGAGGACATTGAAGAGAAGAAATTCCAACTTAATCCCCAGGAGTAGTAACGTTTCCACGTATATAAGTATATAGAGAGTAAATTATCTACAGTTTTTTAATTAACTATGCATCCGAGGACCTATTAGCGATTGCTTAATTGATATTGTTGGATTTTCCAATAGCCAACTTTGATTACGATATAATTATTCAGGCGTTAAGGATGACATTTGGAAAATACACTCATTTATTTAATTTATTTTATGTGTGGTGTGTGCTTCTCTGCAGAAATTAGTAGTAAATGTTTACTTACTTACGTAAAATAAGTTAAACTGCTTATAGTTATAGTTAAATTAAGTAAAAGCACTTAAAATTTTTGTAATTGCTTAAGGACACTATGTAATAACTAAAACGTTTTAGAGTTAGTGCCATTTTACGAAATAATAGACATGCAAAAAAAATTTGGTTGTGGTTACCGATATAAATAAATAAAAAATATTTTCATTGGTATACCGTTAACTTTCCTAATGTATCGATATGGTAAGTAAGTATTCACTCAACTTAGTGCAGCTGATGGTACTTCACTAAATGGGTAAGGCATTGTGTAGGTATTTCTTTTTAAAACAATAAATAATTTTATTGACATATCTTTGGAATTTTAGGTGTAATATAAATAGAAATACGACTTAAAAATAAATGCAAAATTCCTGTCCTGATCTCTCTGACATAACGCATTGCACAGAATCCGTTTGCGGTAACAGTAATATGAAACTTCGTCGTGTCGAGTCGAGACAGTTTTGACGTACGGCATATACGTTAAACATGTACAGCAAAAAATGTATCATTAATCTATTTCAAATTCTAACGATCCCATATATTTCGCTCATTTCATATATAATTTTAATATACATATTATATTTATGCATATATTTTTCAATATTTATTTCATATTTCATGTAGGTAGTTACTTCAAACTGTTTTACCATATTTCGAGTGTGGTAATTGTTTCTCATTTCATTTAGTGCCACTGCTATTTGTTGGTTTTACAAATAGTTTCTTAATATGCTCCATGTTTCTTTAATCGTTTGTTCTTGACCATAAAATCCGGTATCTGGTCACTACCATTTTGCAATTAAATTGTAATAGATTATCTGGTAGATATAGTGATATCTATCTATATCTATATATCAAAATTACTTAATGTTTCGAAGCTGACAACCTCAAAATTAGAAAGTTTCTTATCTCACTACTAAACCTTTGAAAACTTTCAATATCCTAACTAAGTTTGTACCGACGGAAGATGTGCGTGAGAAATTCATGCTTTGACATAATATTGTGAACTATGACGGGAGGAATGTAAGTGCCAGAGATAAAGATACACATTCTACGAATTGATTTAGAAGCAAATAAAAATGTTATCTTAATTTAAAGCTGCGGGCCACGGGCGGAGGCTTTATCGATCGGGTTCACGACCACAATAAACGCGGAGCATTGAAAGAAAGTTTTCCGGAAACGTGGGATTACTTTATAAAATTTGGATATAAAATCGCTATAAAACCTTACAAGATACTTTTCTCGTTCTACTTCTTTCAATGATATTGAGTTAAGACAGAATAATTTCATTCATTTTGAAGTCCACGATGGAATCGACTTTGAAATAAATATACATTTTTAGTTATGTTATGACGATTATTCCACGAGTCCACATAAGAGTAGTGAGGAAATATCGAGGTAATGTCGATTCAGCCGCGTGCCTAGACTGCGCTGGCCGCAAATTCACCAAAGCGATCGGGTTACGGCGTCGTCAGAATGAAAACAATGGGTTCATCTATTGTGCAGGTGACACAATCTAAGCGTTATTGACTTTAAACTTAATATACATTATAATTATTTAGAGAAAGCCTATATAACTTGACAAGGTTTAACCCGAAAAACCCGAATCAATATAATCAGTTATTTTTAATAATGTGTAAATAATTTCAAATAATAAAATTATGTATCACATTATTATTACAATAATTTTATATCAGCGAATAGTTACTTGCGCTTTTCGGAATAGTGTAAATCTATAACTACTAACTACTTAAACTTTATCTATACCCTTATAAAACAAGTCATTAACTAAGTCTAAAGTAATAATATAAACGAACCCTTTGAAATAAATAGAAATACTAGATTTAAGAAAAATAAAGTAAGAAATAAAATAAAAAGAAGAACATTAATTCATTCTTATGGAACGGTTAATCATTATATTAATTATGTATTTAATTAATTTTATTTTATTTTGCATTATTATGACGCGATTTGTAAGTTACCTTTACCTTAAAAGGTTAAATTGTTTATTTTAGGCCTGTGTGATTCTTATTTCTCAGCATATTGGTTCTGCTTCGTTTGTTTAATTTAGATCTTACCGTACATGGAGTTACATATAGTGCCCATTACGCTACTCGGATAACTGGGACACTTCGTTTTTTTGTCGCAGTACCTAATTATTACGTAATGTACTTAAACATATTGTACTGTACAATTGTACAAGTCTTTAGCGTGATTATTGCATGTCATCGCAAAGTCGATTTTACGGTTATATTTTCTTTATTTTATTATTTCGTTTATAATATATGTATTGGCAAGCTAGCATAGTTGGGTATATGTGTCATGACTTTTGATCCTCTATTTCTTTCTTGAATACAAAGCGGTAATTCAAAAGATGTTTATCATGCAGACATACGGCATAATAGAAAATCTTTTTTTTTTGTAAGAATCTCACGATAAGGATTTCCCTGAGGGTCGCTCGTCAAGAAGGGCGTGTACATCTGTGTGAAGGAACCGACAATTGTGTCCGCCTACGTAAACCTACGATTTATTCTCGAGCCGGGACAGCGAGTGCCCGGGCGCCGGCAAATGCTTATTCTTGTTTATTTGATATGTGTACAACATCGCCTTTTATGATTTTAATGCAGTCATAGCCAATGTTACTTACATTCGTCGTCGACTTACAGTCGTAATATTAAGCCTTACCTCATCGAAAAAAATCACCTTATAACAAGATAAATAACTCCCAGATTATTGTTACTTTCAACATGTCATTCTTGCTTTTCGAAGTTGGCTTAAATGAAAAACATATAAAAAAAGGAAACCATTATATGAATCGTATTGGAATAATATATTTATTTATTTTCGCACTCATAGCGAAAACTTTATTTATCGCTTTTCACTTACACTTCGTAATCGTAGTACTTCAAACAAGTAGTGGCTAATAGTAATGACGTCGGCATCATTTAATGGATTAATATGAACGAAAATATTTTAGGGCTTTTTATATTTAACGTTGTTTTGTTGTTTTTAAGAAAGCAAGGTTATAGTTGATGATACATGTAGAATCTATTTTTTCAAAATTGGAATTTAAGTGTATTATAGTATTAATATTACTATGATATATACATGGTTAACAGTTGTGAATATATAGGTACATCTTGTATATATTTATTTATAGCTAACTAAACCCGACCACTCTTCGCTGTGGCTCAGCTGAATTGAACAATTGAAATAAATGTAACTCAAACTTTGATTTTCCGAAAACAGATAATCAAATCATTTACAAAATAAAACGAATTAATTGAATACGATCTGTATGAAACCAACACATCTTTAAAAAAAAGAGATAATCAAATCACTTCTCGGGTAAAATCAAATCAATTTAAATCTTTGACTAAATATTATGGATATATTTTGATATACAATAAGTCCATCAATTAATTTTTACTATTTACATCAGTAAGAAAAATGAGAGAGACTAGTTTTGTCAACAGAAAGCAATAAAATAAAATGTTGACAGGATCTGTCCGCCCATGACGACCGTGAGCCGGTACACCGTCTTAAAAAAAGTGTTATTTATCTAATATTGAAATTTCATTCATTTGCCATTGGAACTTGGGGATAAAAATTCATAAAAACATTATAAAATATTATAATAACTATGTGCACACTATAATCGCTTCATAATCGGTTCTCCATTCCCAGGTCTGCTGGAAGAAATTTCTATAGAAATAAGCAGACCTTTCTACAAAATTTATGTCATACTCTCTGCTATTAAAGTTTATGGTGTACATTAAATATTAAATAAATAAAATAAAATACCCTTATATAGAAATGCAACGATGTGTAAAAATTTCATAGAATACTTTTCTAGTCTTTACGGAAGATGATTTTTATTAGTAAAGATTATTAATACATATTTATCTTGTGCACCACTCCTTCCATATTCCTGTACGCTATGTTTGAAAATATACATTTTTAATTAGTGTTTTATTATCAGTTGCGTAATAAAGCATATTTGTATTGTATTTTTTTATTTATATCCGTTGTGTAAAAGTACTTAAGTCTAGTTAAACGCACTACTGGGCATGGGTAGAGACAAGACAAGAGATCATGTTCACCACGATGCAGATTAGTTCCCATAGACTTCATAATAATATCTATTGCATGCTTGCAATGTACCATAAACGGAAAACATCTCAATTTGTGTAAGACAGAAGAAGAGTCATGCAGTCTCTACCGTAGGCAACTACAAAATGTAGAGAATATAACGTTAGTTAAATTGTTGAATATTAATTGCCGTCGTGGAATATGATTTCAATATTACTTGCAGAATACTCCACGAACTAGCACGCAGGCGCCACTTTGCCGCTAACGGTAATACAAGATGCCTAGCCTAAGCTTACTCCAAGAGCTCGTATGCCATGGTAATAAGATGGGTGACAGATCGGTAGCAAGTGATTCCTCTGCATTCTAAATTTGTCACTTTCTGGTAAACAGTTTTTATTTTAGCCATTTCAGTTTTGTTTACATTTCGGCGTCCGCAGAAATACTAAGTACCAAACTGTAAACGAGTAATATTTGTCGTCTGTTACGACCAATTCGAAATCTAAATTGTATAACCAGGACATAATCCTTCCAAAACATACACGGTTTTATTATTATTATTAGACATTACTTATGTCTTATATTTGCAATTTATTTTTGCGATGAATAAGTATTGACCTATGTAATATATTTGTTTACACCATAAACACCATAAATGAACCAACGGTGGGTTGTAGCTTGATTTATTACCATTACTGTGCAATATACCATAATGGTGTATATTCGTTGAAACCTCACGAAGTAAGATTGTTGAATAAGATGGATGTTATCGTAGACCTACAAATAGACGGCAATTGTAATTGTATTTTAGACTAATATTCAATCGCATGTCTTACTTTCCGTTGCATTTATGGAAAGTATCTTCATCTTATTTTGAATAATATCTTCTTATAAAAAAAATGGGGGTACCATTGGGGGTGTCTTTGTCATGTCATGTTTGTACGTAGGTGTGTCACTCGTGCAACTAAAAAAATTCTACTGTAAGTCTACGAGCGGGAAGCTTAATTTACATTTTATCTTATCAAATTATATAGTTACACTTTAAGTTTACAAAAGTTTAAGTAAGTATGTGCTGTATAGATATAGCGTTGAATCGATGTTTCTGTAAACTTCAAACAACGATACGAATTGGATACTCAATAGGCCGATGAAAGCTTCATAACCCAGGAACATCGCAAGGAATTGAATCATGACCAAAATCACGAAGGAACGCGGCGTTTCCGCGCCGATGCGCCTTACATCATACGCTCGCCCCTACGCATGCTAGAGGCTTTTCACTGCAATATTTGATACGTAGTGTCATAATTAGGACTAATCTATTTTTTTTTTCCGTGATATTCGATATTAATGTATTAACATTTCATGGCACCTGTCCATATACTGGCTTCAACACAAAGTCGGATTTGTGCTGCGAATTTCTTTTGAAGAAGGTTATTATACATGTACATAGTGTATTAAATAAACTAATTTGATCATTATATAATTACGGATCATTTTTTTTTCAAACGGAATAGCAAACGAACGAGCAGTCTACCTTATGTTAAGTGGTCACTGCAGCCCATGGACATATACATACATCAAACATCAAGTAAGTCCTATCTGTGGTTGCATATGGATGCGTTGCTACTCCAGAGGACTAAGCTAAAATTCCTGCTGTCTAGTGTCTTCTGCTTAACGAAACGGAGCAGTTCTCACACTGCTGCTTTACGGCAGAAGCCTTCGACATAAGACTCTACCACCATCAAACCAACTTATTTCTCAAATTTAATTCTATTATATTTAACTCATAGAAGTGAACATTATTATTTATAACACAATCGCTAGAACTTACCAATACTTACGTACATTGTTTTCTCAGTATTATAGATACCTAAAATTTTCTGTATGCATGCATGAAGTCTTTATTCTTAGAGACAGTTTAGATATATATACATTTTGATGATATCAGAGAATACAACAGCTAATGATCGTAACAGATTAGCACTTAAATATCAAAATACGGTATCGTGGCAATCTTTATTAAAAAAAACGTCATGGTCACGAGTGTACTTATTAATAATGAACAGCTTATTCGAGTACATATATGCCGTAATCGCGGTAAATTCGAGACATAAGAACAAATAAATAAAATGAGGCGAAATTCAAAATAATTGATACTGTTGATAGATAAAAAATTATTAGATAGCAAATCTATAATTATTATGAATTACACTTTTCACTTATATGCCATGCCTACTATAGAAATAAAAATATACTAAACATATGTAAACATCGCGAGTGCTAAACATATTTGTAAACGTAATAATCTTTCAATTTCACGAATCTAAGTAAATAAACGAATAAAATTGTTGTGTAAACAACTTTGCTCGCGGGAATATCTCCACTTTATTACGCCTTAATATCTTTATCGGCGTTTGTCATTCAGTTTGCTTTGCCAAATTACACTTTTAATACGTTAATCTGCATAATATCTTCTTGCTGAGCATGTATTTAACAAGCTTATTTACTGACGTATTCATTCACTTCTATTAAGATCCCCATGACGTGACCTAAATCTGCCTCTGTAGAAGTTAGGTACGTGAGATAATCCAAGATTACGTAGGGACCCCTCGAAGCGTGGTAAAGTCCAGAATATTACTTACTAACTTATGGACGTAGAAAGCTGAAATAGATACGACTCCGGAGATTGAGTTTGAATTCCAGACACGTCAGAATTTTTATAATTATAAAGTATATGCTAATAAGAAGAATAATTTTCGATGGTGGTAGAGTCTTATGTCGAAGGCTCACCTGGGGCGGCACCATCGCAGCACCTATTTCTGCTGTGTTTCGGTTTGAAGGGTGCGGTGCAGAAGACACCGGACAAGAGGCGTTCCAACTGAGTCCTCATGAGTAGCCACGCATCCACATAAGACCTCAGATAGGACTCCCGTCTTAGTTGATGTGGATGTCAATGGGCTGCAGCGACCGCTTAACATCAGATGGCCTACATGCTCGTTTGCTATTCTATTATCATTAAAAAAAACTAACCTTCTTATTACTCGCATTAACAGTGAAGGTAACCGTCACGAAGTAATCTACATATAACCTTACCATTTTCTTTTGAAAGATGTTTGAAATGAACAAACGATACTGATAGACCTCTATAGACGAGCTCTTGTAGATATTATCTTAATTACTATTTCATAAAAACATAACAAATCTCAAATATAAATATAAACAATCCGTGGGTGTGGGATCTGCGTGATTGTACCTCCATTACCTACATGCATCGGTCACGGTGCCGCGGTGCTGGTGGGTAATGTTGTGACTCCCGAAATAAACGTGACCGATGACGATTTCGAGAAAGGCGTCACACCACATGATAATGTAGATGCAGTTTCATAAATAAACGGTAGCTGGATTAAATGACGAACATTTTTTTCAGTTAAGCTCGATTACTACGGAACATTAATAAAACGAATTGGAGATGATTAATTTGAGCCTCGACAATCATGCATGTATTTTTTTTACTGGTATATTTTTTCGAGTTCAGTACCCCAAACACTTTTACACATAAGGTAATTTACATTCAAAACGTACAGTGTAATTTATATTCAAATAAACATGATTATTATGATATGACGTATCGATACTGGTATGAATCGTATCGAAAACTCACTGAACGTCCGATATGAACAGCGTTAGCTGCCAATCAGTATCGGCTTACAGTTCTGTTGCATTGGAAGAAAATGTTCTACAATTAAAGTAAAGACATTATTAGATAGCATCATTCTATCTTATATGGTTACTATGGATTTGTACGTTTATACGTACGTATGGTTTCTAAAATGGCGGCAGCAATTATATATTGATATAAATCGTTACGTTATTCTCCAGTAAAGAAAAAATATTTCAGATCCATTGCAAAAGTAAATATTGAAACGTAATTCCGTTTTAGGAAAAGAGATAGGTATGATTGAAATCCAGTGTGAGTAGATCAACGAAGTTTGATGTAACACTGCCTAGCTGTTTTATGAATTAGCGGAATGGAATGAGATGAAAGATGTAGACGCAATTACGGGCGACTCTCGGAGTCGTCGTAGAAACGTAGTTCTTTCATTCATGCGGCATGACGTAATCACTACAAGATGTTTTTTAAATATACATATAAGCGGTTTACTTCATCACCGTTTTCATTGCCGTTGTCAAGGTCAAGTTTGCGATAATTATTAGTCGGTTTTCTTAGTTCAGTGTACGTACCGGGCGTAACTTGGCAGCGTATATGCTTACCTAGGCTCCATAAATAACGTTTAGCGTGATGTATCGAATATTGGAATAACCAAATGTTTGTATTTCTAAGCGTTCCTGTTATTTTAGCAAAATCGTGTACAATTTATGAGGTCTAAAAACGTCACTCCTCTTTGAAATTATGCCTTACGTAAACATCCTGTGAAAAACACAATCCAGACTCTCTAGTCGGCCAAGGTTGAGTGAGTTTAGCATGGTATACTGTTTACCTGCATATTTTTTATGGGCCAATTTATAATGGGCATGCGGTAGAGAAACTTACGTGTAATCTGATAAGAGTGGTAGGTAATACAAACACGGCAATACATGAAGTTAGCTGTGAATCGCTCATGTCTAATCCTGCTGTAATTAAAATAGTTAGTACCTATAGTTTTCTTATCTTATTTCAACATTCTAATAGAAAATATTATTGAAATATATATTTATGAATATCTTATTGAAAGCTGTTGAAAGTTGTGTACATTCAAAAGCGTGGTTAGAAATCAGACATCTTAATAGTGTTTAAATTAAATAACAAGCAAGTAAAACGGTAGGTGCATTTAAAACGTAGTATGTGGTAAATCAAGACTGAACGCCATGATAGACCGGATACTTGGTGGATTTGTTTAGATTTGTAGAGGCTTACGTCAGTTTAAAATGCAGACACTGTAATGTGTTAAACGTAAAAAAATGTATTTTCGACGGAAAATAACAGATGCCAATAGTGATGAAGCGAACGCATAGTGTAGGCGCTATTTATCATCCAGTAATAATAAACTAGATGGGTTATGACCAGAGTTAGCGCCTTGTTAGATTTACTGTCTGGCATAACTTCGGGAAATACGCTATAGGACTTCCTAATAAGATTTGATCGTTTACGACACTATATAAACAGGCAGCTGTGCGTAATGAAACTTTTTACTGCTACGTTCGCAGTGAAAACATAGTAGGTGCATAATAAACGAATAATCTACATGACAATTTTATTATACGGACTTCTAAGTATTTATTCGCGATCTCTATCCTACGGCATTCGATTGTACAATGTAACTGTAATTGCTCTAAATATAAATGTAACTAGTTGCCGTAGTAAGCTAAGTACCTACGTCAACTGCGCATAGGTTGACATCTGACATTACTCGTAGGCGCGGTCGCTCATCGCCTCATTAAGTAACCTTGAACTTTCAGCTGAACCAAAAATCCGTACAAGTATTTAATACAGAACAACTGCTGGCGTTCATCCAAAACTTTCTAAAAACGGGTTAGCTGCAATGTTTCAATTAAGCCCAACTGTCGGATGATGCGATGAGGAGTTGCAGCAAACCGTTTAAAAAGCTACACTCTCACAATACTCATTAGACGCCGTCAATTGAGAACATGATTTATGTTACCAGTCTAATCGCCATATTTTAGATACGTACTACATTCCTGCATACTTTTTGTGTAATGATTAGCCTAGGTAGGTTACGTATCGCGAAATGGTCTATAACTCTACAGGAAATTAAATTGATACTCCCAAAGTTTATAAGAAAATATATTCTTTGAAATATAATTAACAACAATAACATAAGAAGTATTGAGAATAATAATAATATATAGTTTTCATGTGATTTGCCATTAATAAATGAACTAAACGTAATACGTATGTTTGCGTAATATGCGATGACTTCATGGTTAAAATAAATACTAATAATACAAATACTTAGTAATAAAGAAGATCTTAACTGTATTATAAATATATGTTCCTTATATAAATAAATAACGTTTCACACTCATAACATCAAAGCCTTAATATATTTTTAGTATCGTAATTGTAGTTAAAGAGATTTAGCGCTTTCAGCCTTACTCTTACTCTGCCACGCCCTTCAAATCGAAGCACAAAATTGCTGATACTGCGTGCTGCTTTACGGAAGAAATTCGGTAATAGGAAATAGGTTTCCGAAGAATCGTATATCTTATAAGTTTGTGAAGTTTGTTACTTCATTACGTATATAAGGCCTTAAATAAGATTTGGCATACATACAGGACTGTATTCAAAATTATCATATAATGTTATTTTATAACGGAAGAACAAAATATTTGCCTTCCTTTATTTGTAACTTTTTTGCTCTCAATCTATGCTGAGCTAGTAGCTGGTATAAGCTATGGAAGTAATAAAGTGTTCCCGCTCGACATAACCCCATAAAATATGGTAGCAAACTAAATTCCGCAAACTTTTATCTAAATCTAGCTAAAAATGTCTAAGATCAGACCGCGCAACTTTATGCGATGTATAAGTCGTACTCAAAACAGAAGAATAAAATTGTTTCTGTAGCGGCGTAATCATTGCCAAAATCAGATACATACCTACCGTGCAAATTATTTTGTTTAGTAGCACAAAAACAACTCGGGATGAGTTCGGAACAATATACATATATATAAAATTATAATATGTTTTAACGTTTACACGAATAATATTACAAGTAGGTATTGTAAGTCATAATCGTTATGATTGTAGCAATTAATAGATAATTCAATTCATTGAAGAGTGCACGTCGCGGCAGACCTAGTGCACTATATTTAGGCGACGCGTCAGATTGCTTTTGCGCATTATTGGAGCAAATTCCGGGTCTACTACGATGATGTATTACTAATACTGTGCCAGGAAATGAAAAAGTGTGGCCTTGTAAAGCATTATCTACGGTTTTAACGTATGCATGGGTTTCGCTTTTCAATTACCTGCTGTTTGCTTTGGAAAGAAGAACAATGGGAGACCAATTTCCGCGAAGTCAATAGAAAATTAAGATTATCCTGGTACTTCATTACTGTTGTTACATTTAATTTAGTACCAGGTTGATTTATACAATACGGTGTTTAATACGATATACTTTCGTAATTAACGTTTTATGATTTTTTATTAATTAATAATTTACTCCAAATGTAGGTACAAGCATTATGCTTATGTATTATATCATTTTGTCCTAACACGTCTTTCCACCAAGATACTGTTGCATTGAAAGTCACGTGAAGCATAAAATCGCGAAGGATACAATATACCGTGTCGTTAGCAACAACGTTACCGCTCATTGCACTATTAAACGTGCATAATGCACCAAACAATATTGCTTCCCTAAAGTTCCAGAGTAATTCTATTGTTCTGCTCGAATACAGTACGACTATTACTTCAACGACCTTGCTCTATTCGACGCAATAAGCGTAGTACATAGAGAGTACCTGTGATAAGTACCTACATGAAAATTCAGGACACAGATTCATTCAATATGATGAGTTGTACTTGTGTAATATTTTATAACTACACATTTTTTCTATATAAGAGAAATCGCAAACGAGCTTGTAGGTCAGCTGATGTTAAGTGGTCATTGCAACTCATTGATACCGACGTCCAATCTCAAATAGAACGAAATTCCCATCTGAGATTGTACCTGGCTGTGTTGCTACTCCCGAGGACTGAGCTGGAACGCCTCCCGTCCAGTGTATTCTGTCTAATCACACACATGTTATTACTGCTACTTTAGGGCAGAATATGCTGCGACGGTAAACTACTTAAATCATAATAATGATAATGAATAATTTTGTAAGAGAATACTTAACTTGAGAACTTAAAGAATAATTAAACAATAACTTATGTACACAACGGTTGTAGGGTCGTGGCTGTATTTAAGACTAGATGACGCCAGCGACTTCGTCCGCGTTGTAACTAAACTTATATGAATTTATTTTACATGGAGGCA
>DWKW01000137.1:0-20974 GCA_018250115.1 Doberes anticus | reverse complement strand
GTTTTCAAAAATTCCCAAAGATCCAATTATTTCCAAAAAAGAAAACTAAGGATTTTTTTAAAGATCATTTTACTATTTATCATTTGCCGATAAATTATATTTTCATTAAATAATCATGTAAATGCACCTCAAAAATTTAAAAAATATATTTGTGAAAACTGCCTTTATGACTGGCGCTACCATCGTAATATTTTTAATGATCTTGTGACCGACGGTTTTACTATACTGATCAGGATTATAGGGTACGAAACTGCAATTAATCATTCCAAAAATCTTGTTTAACGTTCGTTTATGCACCAACGTTACTGCAGTGACGTTGATATATTGTGTAAAGCAGTTTTTGATGAAAAATCAGCTTTTGTAAAGTATTTCGAAGCAATATTCCGGACCAGTAACGGTCTAAAGAATCATTACATAAAGAGGGCATTGTGGCGATAGAAATAATATCCTAGTTGTCGTCAGTATTGCATCCATGTCGCGAGATTGGAAAACTTGCACCATTTCATAATAAAACCATAGACCACAGCAAATAGGTATTGTATCCAATACACCAAGGACCGACAAAGATGAAGCTGCTGCAGGCTGCATTCTAAATCTTCGACCGCGCTTAGATGTTCTAAAATAAACTTTAACTCGTTATAGCAAATTTCAAAATAATTCAGCAAACTGTTTTCTAGTTGTAATTTACACTCTGCCCGCAGCCGACCTTATTATACGTGTACATAATACAACACGTTCCGGCTTGTAGCTCTCAGGAACGTCCTCAGTACATAATTGCCTCTCACCTAGTTTTCACTGCAAACAGCTGTTTTAGTGTGCTAAGCCTTGCTTTTAATAAGTCTTTATACCGAACAAAAATTTGATTCGATAAGACTACTGATTGAATTTCTCGCTAGACTCTTACTCACTCCGAAATCACTTCGAAGCACTGGTGCTTAACGCTCTCAACCTCCAGCTCCGGAAGGTCGCGGTTCAAATCCCGGCAAAACATCTAATACTTAAAATTATTATTTGTAATTATTTTTAAATTAAAATTAAATATGTGCATGTTATTAAAGTACTTGTTATTCGCTTTAACGGTGAAGGAAAACATCGCAAGGAATCCTGCACGCCTGATAGTTCTACATAATATTCTCAAAGGCATGTAAATTCCGCCAATCCGCACTTAGCCAGCGTGGTTGACTATGGCGTAATCCTTCTCATTACTGAGGAGACCCGAGCCCAGTAGTGGGACAATAAAGTGTTTGACGATGAGACTCTCGACACCGTTCAACAGTTTTTTCATCCATCATTGAGCTGGAGTTATGCAGTCGCGGATTTTTATTTCCATAATACACTCATGGTTTAGAAATATTTATAATTATAATTACGAAGAATTAGAGGTGTGTGTTAGAGGTATGATACAAAGTATATATTCGTATGTATGTATGTATGATTAGTTCTTCTAAACTATGCAAAGAGTTTTGATGCGGTTTCCACTTTCACTTAGATAATTTCTTAAGGTTAATTCGGAATTTATTTCGAAAGGAATAACATCAAAATTTTTGTTAAAATCAAAATGTAGAAGAAATGTATGATTCGTAAGCAAACGATTTTCGGGTGCTTACATCGTTCTTAGTGCCTTTTAAACAAAATGGCGTCACATTATAAAACTCCAGCGCGGATCGCTTGTTATTAATAAAATACAAAACCTTTTAATTAACCTTCCGAAACCTTAAGGTTTTGTCTCAAACTGACAAAATATGACAAAACGAATTCGAAGTTTTTCTATTATTTTACGAATAAAAGCGTGAATCTATAAAATTCTTTTTTCATACCATAGAGGGACGTATCATTCCATTACCATGAACAAACACTTGCAAATCTCACGGAGAGTGAAAAGATTTTCCATCTTCCTGTGTTTCCAATAACACTCGTCCTGAAATGAGTTCCAGATGAGCAAACAAAATTCAGATTCAATCATATCTGTCAACACTGTATGAACATTTGATAATATCGTCGCCCCTGTGTTGTGTTCGTTTCACACCCGCTAAAATGGGAATCACGTTTATTTTAGATGATGGTGGAGTCTTATGTTGAAGGCTCGCCTGCGGCGGCACTACTGCTGCATCTATTTGTGACGTGAAGCAGCAGTGGGAAAACTGCTGTGTTTCGGTTTGGCAGCTAAGCAGAAGTCACTGGACAGGAGGCATTCCAACTTAGTCCTCTGGAGTAGTAACGCATCCACATACAATCCCAGACAAGGGTTCCGTCCTAGTTGAGGTTTGATGTAAATGTCCATGGGTTGCAGTGATCACTTAACATAAAAAAAGTTTTACAAAGCAAGTTATTTTCATTCTAGTGAATTCTTATTACATAAAATAACAAAAGACTCTCAATTAAAAATTACCGATATAATTTACACACACTATCGCTTAAATATCACTTAGATTCATAGTTTATTTAATAGAAATGCTCGATGTGCATTTTGCAGTTGAAATTAAAGAAAACACATTAACGAAAATTTTATATTAGGATAATTGGAATTAAAAAACGAATCCATTCGCAATATTATTTTGAACATTAAAGGTACTTTACCTTTGCTAATTTAGTATATGTCCTCGTAAGTCAACACCCCTATTGCAATAAACTTGCCGATCTAATTAAAACATGATCTCCGAACTACGTATAAACTTACTTAGACTATTCTATGAAACTTTTGTCATTTACTGAGATTGACTTCCGCTTTCGGTGACCACGATTTGAGTTGATTACTTTAGGAGTCGAGCATACTTTGAAACGAAACCGTACGATCATAAGATGTACCGTACTCACATTGCTGTTATCTACTATTAATTTAAAGTTATGTTATTCATAATACAGTCTATTGATTAAGTCAGGAAAATATATAAGTACTAAACAGCATGAGAATTAATGTTAATGTTCTGTTAAATAAATAAATAACGTTTCACACGCATAGCCCCACAGTAGGATTTAATTTGTGTCGCGGGCGCCATAGACACACACAGAAACAAGCACACAAACTCCCAGACCAGGTTCGGAAATCTAAATTAATCATTCAAATTTCTGCCCCGCTGGGAATCGAACCCAGAACCCTCCGACCGGCAGACCGCACGTAGACCAAGGCGCCATACGTGTCGTCTATTGTTCTCAAACTATATATCAAGAATGATAAAATGGTATCTACCTATGTGGAACAAGGAGTCCTTAATAATATCCGTCAACTCGCACTTGGCCAGCAAGGTTGACTATGGCCTAATCCCTCTCATCGCTGTGACGAACCCAGCCCAGTAACGAAACAATTAGGTATAGGTTAATTATGATGACGATTTTGATTTATAAAAGTGCTATTTACTAGGAAGTGCCGCCATCATGATTTTGTATACTGCATATCATACAACACACTATAGAGATGACGCTAATACCTAATTTATAATAACGTTTATCACTTTTTTAGTATTTTTTATAACGTTTCATACTCATAGCCCGACAGTAGGATTTAACCTGTGCCGTGGGTGCCATTGACACGAACAAGCACACAAACATCGAGACTAGATAAAAAAAATCCATCAAATTTCTGCCCCGTTGGGAATCGAACCCAGGACGCTTGCTCAAGATGCGTGCCATAATGCGCGTAGAGATCGCCATACGTCGACGGTCGTCAAATTATTATTTGTGATTTTAAGATCTAATTCAGACGTTCAGATTTTATAAAAAAATACTTAAATAGCTAAACATAAGTTCTTGCTAAAAAAAATAGCTTTAATAATATAATAATTTAATAAATATTACTATTATTATAATAATATAATTATAAATATTAGTACGACCATTTCAGAACAATTGGTATTGACTCGTAGAGATCTAGTTTTCTTAAACCCCGACGAAAAAAGAGGGGATTTAGTAGAAAAGCATATGAATTTATACAGTTGTAATCTTCTGATCCGTTTAAACGTTGTTTATTTTGTTTGTAGCTAGTAACTGTGACTGAAACGTTATTTGAAACTTACTTACTCTGAGGAGAATGTGTGTCGCAAATGTATCCCAATTTTATCGCTCTTTTTCGTGCCAATGACCTCCTCCTCCTTTGTTTTATCAAATCAGAACAAAAACACTAGTAATATCCTTATAGATATTCTACTCCCATTATTAAATATTGAATTGAATTCGGTTAATAACAAAATTATATTGATTGTAATAGAATTCAATTCAATTTTTAATAGTAGATAGTAGAGTTTGCGGCAGCATTATATTTGCTGCCTTAAAGCAACATTGCTTGCACTATTATGTATCAATTTAAAATACCCTTTAAATTCTTAGGCCTGAGACTTTCGGGTCTATGTGAGGCTCGTCTATTTATTTAAAGGCCGGCTGAATGACCATCCTAGTATTTAAGGTTAGCAACTAACAAATCGAGTGTAGTCGCGGGAGTAATTTTGGTTTGTTTTTTGTGCTACACAGATTTAATAGAGAAATCGTTTTGATCAGACTTTTTAAATGAGCAATTCACCCGACGTTAGTTAGCACTGTAGCTTATAGAGATCCCATCATCAAACTATTATTGTCACACTGCTGGGCTCGAATCTCCTATAACAGATCAATTGATTTAGGCCTTAGTCCACCGCAGTGGTCAAGTGCGGATTGGCGGACTTCACATGTCAATGAGAACATTATTGAGAAATCTTAGGCATGCGAGTTTCCTCGCGATGTTTTCCTTCACCGTTAAAACAAGTGATAAATAGATTACAGTACGCACATGATTTAGAAATAAACTTAAATCATAATTTCAAAAAATTTAAGATGTATGCCGGGATTTGAACCCAGACCCATCGGAGCTACCGCTTGAGATTTCTAACTCGATTTTAGACACCTAAGTAATCTAATCTCAAAGTAAACTTTATTGCACTTCGAGGTCAATTACAAACCGCGAGGACTAAGTAAACGCCTTTGTGAAAGTTACGTCACTACGTAACCATATTTTATATAAAAACCTAAAATATTTCAGCTTCACAGGTACGAAACGTTCAGATTCAATTTGTAGATCAATAATTGGGTTTGTCACTATGTTCCAAGCGGTGAAAGACAACCAATTTGCCGTATCGACTACGCTTTTATTCAATAAACTGTTTTATGGCTTTTTGACGGTTTTTAATATTGATGCACAAAACCAACGCAACTACTACACAAAAATGAGTCATCAAAACAATGAATAACTATTTCGTAATAAAACTTTGCACTTACTAATATGACCAAGGCGAAAGATTTTCTATATTCTAAATAAATTATATTTGACATTAAATACTAAAATATACGTTTACCTAGAGGTGTAAAGTTTTTTACAATATTAAATGCACAAAACCAACAAAACACCCACACAAAAGTGAATCATCAAAACAATGAATAACTATTTCGTGATATAACTTTGCACTTACTAATACGACTAAGGCAAAAGGTTTTCTTTAGTCAAATTAATATATTTGACAATAAACAAGTCCAGCTTCCAGCTCCGATACGTTCAGGTTAAAATCACAGAACGCACCCCAAAATTATTTAATACGTAGATTATATTAGATAGCAGTAGACGGGCCCTATCAGTGCAGAAATTAATTATCACTTGCTTTTTGGTGATGAGACCAAATTTGCATGCCTGGATGTTATCCATAATTTACTCAAAAGGCACTTGGCCAGCGTAGTTAGCTAGAAGTGTTAGAACATAAATCCTTCTCATATATTAGAAGAGAGCCGCGCCCAGCATTGGTGAGGACAGTTTCGTTTTACTATTAGTTACATACAGTGTTCTAGCAGTCACCTATCAAATCTTGTTTCACATGCTACTCTATAAGTCGCTATCCTGGTCAACTTATCGACAGTTCAGTACTACATACGTCGAAAATATAGTACATCTTTATTAAACATAAAACCAATCCAATTAAAATAAAATTAACAGTTGCTGAAAACATTTATTAGAGCGAGCCTAATTTATTACACAGTAGTTAGGGCATTCCCGCACGTGAAGGCGCTATAACCTTGTTAACAGACAAGGTAACTGCCAACAGTAACCTTACTTTATTGCATATAGGTGTGTTGAGACAATGAGAGCTGGTCTAGTTGGAACAAAGCGGTCTTGAATGCCCGATTAACAACCACAAATGGAGCTTAAGGTCTACTTTTGGTCGGTTGTAATACTTTAGGTTAATCTAAGGTGAGGTTAAGGTATCTTCTTATTATCGACCTTGGTGACCTTAAATTGTCTTAACTATAATATCGTAGACGTACTAAATCTGTAGACTACAATTAAGAAAAATATGTTAAACATACGAGTATAGTTTTAGTAAGCTCGTTTTATTATATATAGATACATATATATAGGTTTTTTAGGTAGACAATTTAAAGAAATATGCGCGTGAGCCCGTGGAGTACTGCTAGTAGTAGTAGTAAATAAATTAATATCATTATTATTAAATCGATTCCCTAATGTTTCGCGGTTTCAAGATGTTATGAGACTGGTCATTTGAAAGGCTTATTTTGGGGCATATGTAGATCCAACATGAAGCCCCTACCGAGTGGAAGAAATAAATGATACAGCAATAAAATTTACTGTACACTGAAGCTGAAGCTGCTGTTGCGACAGAGGACACCAGACATAAGGATTAGAAGTCAATTCTACTTAAAGCATGTGGTGCCTCACCACTCACTCGATAGGCCCCCATAGAGTGGCTCATGCCGGGAGCAACTAATGCGCGAGCGGCTGGATGTGCCGAGAGATGCGACGCAAATTCACGATTTTCTGGTAGTTAGGTAGTTAGGTGGTAGAGCCTTATATCGAAGGATCCACTGCGGCAGCAGCACTGTTGCACCTGTTTCTGACGTAATGCAGACATTTCAACTTAGTCCTCAAGAGTAGCAACGCATCCAAGTACGATCTCAGGTAGGGCTTCCATACTAGTAGAGATCTGATGTAGATATCAATAGAATGCAGTGAGCAAATAGCTCAATTATATATGTATTATCTATAATATAGCTCTGGCGAGTATACTCTAGCCGCTGACTTAGGTAAGCTAGAAGTGGGGCCTGTTCTTCTCGGTCTCCACTCCACCTACTGGAGATAAGGAATAGGGAAACTATTCAGGGAACTCCTCTGGCACTAAAGGTTTCTGGTCCGTAGTGTCGCTACTCATCAACATGTCGCCACATGCGTGTCGCATACATGCAGTGTAATCAACAGCGTATTAGCAAACTTGGAATTTAAGAGTAGCTCTGGCTGTGTTTTATTTTATAGAAACCATTTTGATATTTTGTTAATTGCTACTTTATTGTCATGTACTTGCTACTAAAATGCTGCTAAATTCTACTTACAATTTCTACTATTATTTGATTGGTATAAGTCTTTTTTAAGTCGATTCATAGTATTGGCCATATATACTACACGATTTACTACACGATAATAAAGGTACATAGTAGATCACATCAGTTATACGGAAAGTCAAAGTGCATAATTCATCTTACAGATTAGAGAAATCACTAGTAAGATATCGTTATATGTAGGTAGGTATATGTTCATATAAACATATGAACAGGATATACGAAAAAGATAGATCAGCAAGGCTTACCTTAAATACCTTGGCTCCTCACAGTAAAATTGAAAATACTAAAGTCTGCACGAAAGCGTTATAGGACAATGTCGCTATACTTTGTTAGTAAGAAAAAGGTGCATTAGCATAGGGGCTTTCCTCATTTATCCACCATCGGTTCAGACCTTTTAGTAAGTTAATCTGTTGACGATCAGATCAATAATAGATTTTCACGGTGGTAGTGTGTTATGTTGAATATTCGCCTGCAGTTTAATCGGGGCTGCATCAATTCTACCGTAATACAACAGTGTTAATTTAATTCCGATTAAAAGGGTTCGAGGTTGACAACTACAACAACATACTATTAGTAGTAGCAAAACATCTACGCACAACGGATTGCCGGCAGGCTAAACTTGAAGTTCTTCTTAGATACTGAAGAAGCAGGAACCTCTTCCCGCTCATTGAGAACTATATTTATCCACACTGTTCCATTGAGAATTGTTGTACACTTGGGTTGAGGCAAAAGTATCTACGAGTTGCCCTCTAAACCAACCTTAATGGCTCCAACGAAGCCTTAAGATTGTTAACTAACGTTAAAAACATCGTATTGCCGTGTCCTCAAAAGTGGTTCTGCGGACAGTGTTGATAAATAAGGTGAACCCCAAACGTAATAATAAGTTTAAAGCCTCTAGTTGTGTTCACCGTACCTTCGCGTGTGTGTCACGCTGCTCGAATTTATGTCACTTTGTTAAAGCTTCTTCGCATGGTACGAAGTTGCCACGTGGTGAACTGTGTACTAACATCTAATAACCGTTACGTTACACATATTAAAGTAACTGTTATTGAGTGAGAAATTAGCAACTACGTAATAACTTTATTCCTTTTTTAAATAAATCCTCATTGTGTGAGATCGTGGAGCCTTATTGATAAGCTAATGAACATGCGGGAGTTTTAATGTTAAGCGATTACTGATGCCTATGGGCGTTTACAATTAACCTTAAAATGAACAGATGTACCTCAGACCACACTTAGCGATCTGCTTAACAACAACCCTTTTAACCGGAACACCGCAGTGCACTGCTTTACGACACAAACAGGAGCAGCAATGATTCCACTGCAATCAAGCCCTTAACATAAAATTCTAACTTACCTAAATTAAGTTTCGTAATACTTAAATTACTGTAAAAGAACGCTCTCTTTAGCGTTACATACTGTTGTTAGCGCCAGCCTTTAGGTACTCTTAAAGAAATAAGCCCTGCAGACTCCCTGTAATGTTACTATAAGTTGGACGTTATTTCGGAGTTCGGAGTTTCGCAGGTGATGTTTTTAAGATTTAATATATTCATTTGATAATGCAAGTGAGTTCCAATTAAATATTCAAAGATTACCTTGAGGTGAAACGGAAGATTTTCCTTCATTATAAAATGATCAAAGTTAATTAAAATAGCGATATTTCTTCATAAGAGTTTAACTCAGTATTATCTCGAGGCAACGACCTACAGCGCGATGTTCTAGTAGGTTCGGACTACATAAGACAGTTTCAAGACTAACTCTTTAAAAAAAAATTGTAGATATATTCACGGAATAGCATAGGAACATGCAGGTCACCTGATGTTAAGTGGTCACTACACACCATGGAAATCCAACGTCATATAGGACCGAAGTCCTACCCAAATTGCCACACCTGAAGACTAAGTTGGAATGCCATCTGTCCTGTATACCACACCCTTCAAACCGAAACACTGCAGCTATATGTCAGAAATAGGTGCCGCGGTGCCACCTCAGACGTGCTGTCGATGTAAGACTACCACCATAAAGGTTAAACACAACGTGACATAATCCTATCGTACTCGTATCATTTCCTATTACTGTGTGTGTAAATTATGATGTCATAGACGCTCTGGAACCTTCCACAAATTGAAAGCCTCTTCAGAAAACATCTAAACAAGTAGGCACTACTACCTTGCGTCAAAAGTCAGTGCTGTGGTAACAGGTTTTTTTTTATATTAACAGAATAGCAAACGGGCATGCAGGCCAACTGATGTTAAGTGGTCACTGCAGCCGATGGACATCTACGCCAAATCTAGGACAGAGGTCATATCTGAGGTGTGAGGTGCGGTGTGTGGATATGTTGCTACTCTTTTTGGAATGCTTTATGTCTAGTGTCTTCTGCCTAACTACACCCCTCAAACCGGATCACAGCAGTAATCACACTTTTGCTTTACGGCAGAAATAGGTGCCGCCGCAGGCGAGCCTTCGACATAAGACTCTACCACCATCATGGGTGCATAGATTATTAAATTTTCGTAGTAATAGGTTTAGTAGTGACAAACTATCGTTGCCGAAGAAAGGCCCGTTTGAGCTTCGAAACAGTATCGGTTTAAAAAACAAATGAAAATTTGCTGCATTTCCAGGTTAGGAATCCGCATTATATAGTACCTACTGCTTTCGTGTCTTAATTGAGAAACTTGCAGATTGCCATTTTTAGATAATATTATTAATGCTTTAAAATATTCTTCACTTTTTTATTGGCATAGAACAAACGAAGTCTTAAAACATAGGTTAATAACTCATTACGGTTCTCCAAAATGTTTTCAAGCAGTTCGAAGTCCGTTAACTAGCATTTGGCTAGCGTGACTGTCTATTCCCTTAACTATTCTTATCTTTGACGGGGACCCAGTAGTGGGGTATTGTATATGTAGTATATTGTATATAGGATATAAAATATCTTCTATTGTATACCATGGTAAGAAATATTATTGTCGCTTGTATGAAATACCTACGTAATTGTTCTCGATAAATAAACAGACCGGTGTGATCCGAGCCTTACAGACGCAACAGACAACGAAATGCCCATTCAACAGAACAGCAACAGCTTACTAATTCATATGACCATTCTTACCATAATAATAACTATAACATAATCTAATTGTAAAATTTGTCAGCAGAAATAGTAAATTTAATAAATTTTGGATACTTTTAATCTATGTATGTAAATATCACGTAAGTATAGACAAATTATAGACAGTAAAGAAATGTTTTAAATGACAATAAATATTAAGTTGCCTTCTCTTAATGGAGCCTGTCTATTATGCGCATAAGGTACAAAAAAATGTATTAGAAAATATTTCAAAACAATATAAATATAAAAATATCTCTATTAAATGGTACAACAAACAAACGAACATTTGAAATTGATATCATAAGTATTACTTAATAAAACGTATCTAATCTGAAAGTGTATAACAACACGTACACTTAATGAAAATGTGAACTACTCTTTATTTAGTGTTTATCGGCTTTGAAGACTTAATCTAAGGTTCGTTGACCGAGAGAAAAAAGCCCACGGAAAACAACTATAAGGACGCTTTGAGTTTGTGTATAACAACCACGCTTGCTACGAATGATAAGAAAACACGTACATTTTGTATTTCCCGAACACTCGAGACACGTTTGGATTTCATAAAGCAAACACCAAACACCCACATTTGCAGAGTGAGAACGAATGGACATCCGCTTGTTATACGAACGATACGTTACGAAAGTGTACTCTTTTCGTGAAGTTCTGTGATTGCATTGCAGAGACTTTTAATTCATGTTAAAAAGATATTAAGAATGAAGAATAGCATGCTCGTATGCAGACATGAATGAGACATACAAATGAAACCTTAACCAGGACGAAAGTCCTATCTTTCCTATCTAAAGAGTGCTTACTCTAACTAGAATCTAATTTGGGAAGTAGCTCGAGGTTTTATATGTAGTTTTTTATATGCAGTGTAGTACATTTTTTACCGTCAATTGTAAATTTAATATTACCGTTAATATTACATATCAGTTTAATTCCTATGAAAACTTTTCAAGTTAACGCCAAAATGTATTATGCCACTAGGGCCTGTTTCACAATATACAAGTAAAATCCCAAATACGCTCCTTGAAACGTATGTATCGAATAAATAAGTCATATGGCGTTTAACTATTTTCAAACAGACCTAAATGACAAATAAATGCTTTGGAAGTTTAGCCACCAAGCAAGCTGTCAAAAAATATTATAGTTGTGTAACTTTACCCACATGTAGTGAAACAGACCGTCAGCTTCTTAAAATCGTAAGCTTTATGAACGATACCCGTTTTTGTAAAATGCACTGTATTTCTCAGTAGACGATACGAAGTAAAACAGGTTTAAGTTCTTAAAACCTTCTCAAAGCACACTCTGGGTTCCAGTCAATAGTTTATTGACTTGGCAACGAGCTATTGAGTGGTTTCGAATAATGAACGGGTCCCCCAAGTATCAGCTGGATACTCTGAACTCGGCGGAGAAGCGAGCCCGACGTCTCATCGGGGACGTTAGAATGACAACCTCGCGGCTGCAAACCTTGAACACCGCCGAAGTGTGGCTCGTCTGTCTGTTTTGTACAGAATACACTTTGGAGAGTGTGCACAGAACTTCCATGAATTGATTTTCACAGCATCGTTTTTTTGGGATGGTAAATAATAGTTTATCTGTGTCCCTGTGTCGTGGGTGCCATGAACATACACAAACTATCATCTAAGGTAACAAATCTAAATTCGTTATTCGAATTTCTGTCCCGCGGAAATCTAACCCAGAACCCTCTTAACGTCACATGTTAACTATGTCATTCGAGTCGTTAAAATATGTTAATAATATTTTAGAATATTCATAACTAGAAATTGAAACATATTTGATGTAATTTGCTCCTAAATTTATGGTTAAATCTAAGCGAAAGCGACATTAAACTTCGTTTCTATCTACAATTATAAATGTAAGGTAACAAATTATCCTACCAGCACTTTTTTTAATTAACGTTGCTCTCATTAAAGTTTAAATTAAGTCACAAATAGATTCACGAAGGTGCAAAATACAAAAGACCACACGCGATTTAGACGAGGCGTATAAAGTGTCACGCTGAAATACGCGGAGCTAATTATGCAAAAGGAAGAGCGTCAAAATAATTCAAATGACTGACGGCGAATTCCCTTTTAAATAATTCATAAGGGTTTCGGTTACATCACGAACATCTTGAGGTGGCAAGATTCTGAAATTTTAACACGTTAGATTTGTGCCCATATGGGATGGTAGTTGAGTATTGTCCACACCTATTTCTGCCTTAAAGCAGCAGTCTGAGCACTGCGTTATTCCAGTTTGGTGGCTGCGATAAGGCTAATATCATAGACATGAGGCGATCCGTCTTAGTTCTCAAGAGTAACAACGCATTGACATACGACTTCAGTCCTCTTCGGGTCACAATCTTATTTAAGGTTAGATGTAGACATCAATGAGTTTAAGTGACTACTTGTGGGCTACTTTTTTGTATGCATATATTTGTCAGTTACTTCGTAAATATGTAAACATTTATTACTCCCTTCATATACTCGTCGATACAAAAATACCTGGTAATATCGTTTGACAACTTTGAAACATTGAAATTTTACTACAGTCTGTTCTTCGTCTTTACTGTCTCTTTTTCACCGTTATTCTCATCTTCAAAGGTTAGCATTTGACTTCTTTTTTATCATTAGCTATCGTTTTATTTAGCTTAGTCACGAGGCGACGATATATAACTTTAACGATATATAATATTTCCAACTTCAAAAAGCACAAAAAATGTTGATATTAATCCTACTCTTGAAGAAATCATGGAAACTATGTTCAGGCCGTAACTCAAAATAGCCGGCCGGTCGGTCGTTCATTCGGTCAATCAGTATAATTAAATCTATCAATCTAAATTTATGGAGTAAGGATTCGCTTCACTGTCAAATAGTAAAACAGTTCTGAATACAGATATTAAATTTACTGAAGGAGATATAATATGGCTCTTTTATTTCAATTTAGTTTCGTTGCATAAGATCTAGTTTCCTGATCTTTTATACATATATCTAAATGGACATAAGGAGAGTCCACATTATTATCTGGATGCATCTTAGGCAGGCGTAGGTATTCGAGCGAGGAGAATTATATGTATATCACGTTTGACACAATATGTAGACAAAATCTTAAGTAACAATTATAAAGCACACTTAATTATAAGGACACTCCACCTAATACGTAGCGCGTATCTGCGATGTAAAACCGATTTCCACCTTTATTCCTGTTGATTTCTGCCGGTTTTCCCGCCACGTTGCGCCAGGGTGAATGATAACTGACAGTTCTAATAGACGACAGTTGACAATTGGCAGTTTGAGTCGCCACTCAGCAACCAAACGCGCTCTCTTGTCTATATGACTATAAAATAAATCAGCATCAAACTGAGGTAAACCTTGAAAGAGGTAGGAATCTTATAACGGAAATCGACTGAGGATATACATAAAGCACTATTTTACGTTATGCTAATATTTCCTTTATCTATAGCGCCTGCGTTAAAAACAACGTATGTCATTTAAACATGCCATCAGTTAGCTGTTCTGCCTGTTTGCTAGATTTAAATTACAAATAAGAAGATCAAAAACGCTACACACAAATTCGCTATTAGATAGCGAATAAATAAATAATGTTTTAAATTCATGGCCCCACAGTAGGACCAGTAGTAACCTTTGTCGTGGGTACCATGGACACACACAAAAACAAGCACACAAAGACCCAGTCCAGGTACAGCAATCTAAATTCATCATTCAAATTTCTGGCCCACTGGGAATCGAACCCAGGAGCCTCCGAACGACATACCATACGTTGACCACGGCGCCATACGGGTCGTCAAAACGGAGACGGTTCAAATATAAAAACCAAAACGAATGTAGCAGATGGTTCTTTTATTGCATTTATTCCGCCCTTTCGGCTCGCTCTATCTGGCGATGTGTCAAAGGATTTTCCACCTGAACTGATGCAAACATTGAATACCTGTTTCTTTTTTAATATTATAAGGTTTCTATAGTTGAAACTATTTATGATGCTATAAGGGAATATCAAAGGGATTTTCGTAAAAGGAGAAGCTTTTGTGAATCAACTGCAAAGATTTCTGTTTTTATTTATAACTTTGACTACCTGCACGTTAGAAACTATCGAAGAACAAGACTGGGTTATATATTCAGAGGTTAGGACTTGTCCTATTGGCAACAAATTGGGAGGCTAACATTCAAAACTCGATCTTCTAATTCTAATGTTTTACATATAGATATAGAACTCTACTCTACAGCAACTCTACAACCACGCAGTTGTAGAGAATGACACAGTTCAAAGACAAAAGAAAAACCACCAAATTTTTAACGAACTTTGAACCTATGTAAATTGATTCACTACATCAAGTAACGTATTATTGACATCAATCATGTGTATACCTATATGAATGTATGTAGTATGTATGGACTTATAATTTTATTCTCTGAAATCCGTAATAAAAATCAAATGTTTTGCAAAATATGTTTTGGAACTAGATAGAAAGATAAGAAGCCCAGACATTAAAAATTTACCGAAGACAGGCAATTAAGATCTTTTGAAAGAACTGCCTTTCTATGTTTTAGATTTGCGTGCTTTGTTCAAATCTGCGCTTTCTTAAGAACTGCCTGATACAATACACTACTATGATACAACACCTATGTATTCCTAAAAACCAAATTTATAAAAAATTGCATATAAAATCTCGTTCATTTGGTTTTATTTCGTACATCGTTCTATTTGGTTACAATATATTTTTTGTATGTACATGAGGATGTAGGCTACCTGATGTTTACTGGTCACTGCAGTCCATAGACTTCCTAGATAGAACCGTTCTATCTGAGGATGTACGTGGATACGTTGCTAGTCCTATTGACTAAGTTGAAATGCCTCCTGTGCAGTCCGTATTCTGCCTAACTACGTTCTTCAAACTGAAACACAGCAGTACTCACATTGCTGCTTTAGGTCCAAATGGTTGTAGCGGTGGTGCCGTTGTAGGTGGTATTACCTATCGACATAAGATTACGAAATGGAAATTTTACACCTTAAATTGCATTGTTCGCTTTTCTCTTTCTTTTGTGTTTCACTAATGTAATTTGTAATTTTATAGCCTGTTATCTTCTAGTCATTAAAGAGGACAACTAATTAGGTGGTATGTTTTCTTTGGAGACTATTGTGATAATTATTCAGAAACTAAAATTCATTATGATGTCATCATTTTAAATGATTATCTGATACGAATTAGAAGAAGTCCTAAGTTGACTCATTTAAGATTGGAACTAAGGGCGACACCTATCTTATATATAAGGAACTAAGGCATAAGAAACTCGATGCTTTTCAACACGGACCTTCAATACGACGACGATACGGCAAATACGACGAGGGAACTTGAAAGCTAAAAGGTTCAAAAGCTTTCCGCTAGATGGCGATGTACACGAAAATAAACTTTAAGCAATAATAAAAACTTCATATTTACCAATTACAACTATTACAAATTATAATTAGATATTATAAAATGACGAAATCAAAAGTATTTCAATACAAACTCTGTTTTCTACCATATCAAAATTCCATGTACCTACTTACACAAATAATGAAGGGACTAAATTTTACGAATATTTGCAAGAAATTGATGTGGTTAAACTAATTTGTTAGGTGGTTTCTACAATTATCTAGTAAATATAAGTGTCTGTGTCTCTTGATATTTTGCAATGTAGGAACAGCAGGATTACGTACCTACATACCACACTGACAGATCTAAAAAACCGGTCGTACTCTTGTTAAAATAAAAACAGCGAATCTCTTGGTAGCCACAGTTATTGCCATAAATCTTAAATGCCGACCAACAAGTCTCTAAACGAAAGTAAATAAACCAGCACAATCCTATAATACCTCAGAGATAATTAAACACATTCATGAATTCTTGCTCTTTTTCATGTCACTGTCCATCTTATTCTGACAGAGCCGAGCAAAAAGGTCCATTCATTTAAATGAATACCAAAAGACTATAGCCGTAATCTCGTATAAAATGGTTCATTGCGGACGAAATAAAATTATTAAACAGCGTGGTGCTCGGTACAAATCAAAACCTCGGTGCAATATGCGCAAGAGTAAAGGTAATTGAGCTGTCATTGAAGATTAATGGTATTGCCTGTTAAGTCGACTGTCGTAGGATAAGCACGTCTGCTCATCTGTCGTGACACGTCAAATTATCTCTGCTTGTTGCGTGCGAGAAAGGTATTTCTATTTAATAAAAGCTTGTACATTTGTATAATTCATTTGTAACAAACCTAGGAATTATTCGATGTAGGTACTTGGTAAATGCCCGCGAGTGCTATGCTTTTCAATTTCGAACGAAGACGACTATGGCGAATCGGTTAGAATTGTTTTAGAGAAGTACGAAGTGTTACAAAAGTAATTGTTTTTTGTAAAACAAAATCTTTAAATACTTACTATGTATCTTTTTAGGTAATTTTGATGCGGAACATAATTTTTTATTCGGCGTACTATTGTCATCATATTCAGTAGGAATATGCGATCGTAATGTGTCTCTGACACGTGTAGAATAAAAAGATGATTGATGTTATACAACTCATTTGAAATTCTGAAAACACTACCGAGGTATTTTGTAGCTTATAAAGTCTAAGATTAATGCAACCCATTTTTTTTCCAATACTCATAAGCATTTTCATGACTTCACGTAATACATATTAATGAGACACACGGAGCCCTAGGCTCTCAGCTGGAGCTTTTTTTAGATTATTTGGAAAATATAAAGAAGTGGATTGAAGAGTACGTGCGAGACATAAAACGTTCCGAGGCTGAACAAAAACGTTGCCTCGCGTGAAATTGGTGTCAGTTGGCGCCAATTAGGTACAGTCGGTTTAGCCTAGTTGTTCCCTGCAATAAAAATATTCTCAGCCTACAGAAAAAGCGACCGAGGTTTATAAGCAATTATTAGATATCGCATATACCCATTACTGTGGTCTAATTATAGGCACTAGGTTCACAGCAAAATGGGTCAAATTAACCCATTATCCCCGCCTCGCACACTCGCGTTTGATTTTTATTCTTGTAAATAATAATGCTTGCCGCTACTTAACCAGTCGTGGAGCGGCAACTCTTAAATTATTTATAATTTGAATAAGCACTGAGTTTATTAGTGTCCGCCTTGCCATAACTTTATAGGACATGTTTACGGCCTTATAGTAGATTGAGGGATATGTGAAAGTCTCATAGTCGTTATTCTACTAAATGCGATCGAGAGCAGTATTATATGGTGATACGAAACACTTTAATGGAGGTTTTTTTTGACATCAGCAGAATGTCTAAATGAAAAATGCTATATAGACCACTCTAGAGGTTAAAGTACCATGTAAATGTTTATTTTTTCACTTCATTCCACCTGCCTTTGTCATCCAGTCTGCTCAAGGGCACGAACTGCGCAATAACCACTATCTTGTACAGTGCCTCGCTAAAAGCATATAAAGTGACAAATTTATATAATAAGAGAGAAAATTGCCTATTACGTAAAGATGTGCGTATCACAGCATGCCATAAATAACGCCTTCATGATTGCTAGTTGCTTAGAATATAAAGTGGTCATTATAGTGTGTAATATAACTTACATATATACCTAATAATAAGCAGTTTTTTAGATTATAGGAGTTTTAAGAGGGCCAGAAGTCCTATCTGAGGTTGTACACGGATGCGTTGCTACTCCTGAGGACTAAGTTAGAATGCCTCCTGCCCACACCTTTCACACTGAATCACAGTAGTTCTCACATTACTGCTTTACGGAAGAAATATGTGGATCGGTAGTGTCGTCGTAGGTGAGCCTTAAACATGAGACTTAACCACCATCAAGTATAGTTTGGAAAATGTAGACGCTCCGGTCATATATGACTTGACCCAAACGTTTTCGAGCTATGCGATACAAATTCGATCACATTGATTTCTTTTATGTTAATAGGATAGCAAATGTACATGCAGGCCATGTTAAGTGTTCACTGCAGCCATGGACATCCACGTCAAACCTCAACCAGGACGAAAATCCTATCTGGGCGTATGTTGGTGCGTTGCTACTCATGAGGACTAAGTTGGAATGCCTCTTGTCCGGTGTCTCCTGCCTTACCACACCCTTCAAACCAAAACACAGCAGTTCTCACACTGCTGCTTTACGGCAGAAATAGGTGCAGGGATGGTGCCGCCGCAGGCGATCCTTCGACATAAGACTCTACCACCATCAATGGTTTATGGTATTTAGGAAAACCTAAACATTTCAGACAATTTAATAATCACTAACAATAAATAAGCGTCACTGAGAGGTTATCACCTCACACTGGATATAGCGCAATCCAAGGAGCTTAGTTCAATTTCTTACTTAAATTCTGAAACAGCGAACGAACGCGTGTACCTACTTCATATATGTAGAGTGTACGTAAATATCCTTTTTCATTAGTTACGCTCTCCACATTTTACATTCATCATGTCACGTCAACAATAAGGATTTATGATGTGCAATTATAGCGGGCTACGAGCAAAAACGATTCTGATTGACATCAGGCACTGAAGGCCGCTCGGAAGATCCCACCGGTGGGTGTGGATATTTTACGGTACTTTAATGCGGGATACTTTATTTATTTAACTTTACTGTTATAAAATTATTAATTATTAAAAGGTTTCCGAACACAAAATAATTCGTTTGTTAGTACGCCACTCAGGCAAAAACTGCCGAATAAATTTGAATAGGACTTTTACGGTTTAAATGCATTCAATACTGCAATATTTTTGTACAACATCGGTTTGCTTAAACTAGAGATTCAGCTTGACCTCAATAAAGTGCGCATTGTAAATACGCGACAGATAAATTAAAATGATTTTGTTTTTATGGCTTATGCGACAACAGAGTCGCGGACGGTAGTTTAGTTTAAGATTAAAATAAATTAATCTTAATTAAATTAAGATTATCAAAATCTATGTACATTATTCCGCCAACCCGCACTTGTCTAGCGTGGTGGACTGTGGCCTGCTTCTCATCGCTGAGAGGAGACCTGTACCCAGAAGTGGGATAATAATGGGTTATCGAATGCACATAAAAAGATATGCCCTTAGCGGTCCTTTCACTCAAGCAGACATTTTTAAACCATCTATACCGAAAGTAATAAACCTAGGACGAAAAATATTATTTTCTATAAACAGATCTCATTGGATTATTTACTTAATATATATAAGAAAAAAAGAAACATTTATTTGCAATGAAAACAACTTAAAATTATTACACTGTACATTATAAATAAATAGTAGGTAGGTACATAGAATTGTAAGTAATGCCCATTACGAAATGGATCCTGCTCAGCATTAAACTATAAGCGACTTCGTCCACGTGGTCACTGAAACTGTCGCTCATATACAACAAACACATAGACTACCGCTAAACTGTATGAAACATATTAATTTCAACAACTACAATCAACTTGTATTTCGATGGTTTTATGTCAGAGACCTTCCCGGGCGTGCAAACAATAACTTAGCCAAGTTTCATCGCAATCTAATCAATAGTTCAGAAACACATGAAGGACAAACATTCAAACATTTATTTTAATGCATACAGATTTATGTTGACATTTGAAATACCGGAGGTATTGTGTTGTGTATCTGAAAAGTTTGATGGTGGTGAGTTTAATGTCCGGAGGCGAACATCGTGGTTGCGTTGCTAAAAAAATTGGAATGCCTCCTGTAGACTGTACAGGGTCCTAAACACACCCTTAAGACCTAAACACAGCAGTGCTAACACTGCTTCTCTACAGCAGAAATAGATGCTGCGGTGGTGCTATCGCAGGCGAGCTTTCGATGTAAGACCATCATAAAATAAGTAAAATGAACTTGTGTCACCGGTGGCTCGTTCATACTTTTGAGAGCCACGTAGACAGGAGATTGTCCCACTAAAGTTGAAAATCATTGACATCCATACGTACGAACAATCAGTGCCAACCAATAAGTAAACAACGTTACCCTATAATTGGAGAACGCGTACTGGAAGGTATATAATTGGAATTATAATTGGGATGTGACGAGGATACGTGTGCATTATTGTGGGTGTGTGCTCGGAATGATAATATGAGGGAAATTTATCGAGAATCCACGATGATGAAACATTAACATTAGTGATTACGTTCGAGTAAGTACAACTTTAGCAATCGATTGCTTTCATGATTACGTTCATGCTCACGTACAATAATCTAAATTATTAGCGAAAGTTTCCAAAACACCACATTTTATAAGATTGTCACTTCACGTCATCAACCCTTTATTGTCCTACTGATGGGCACGGTCTTCTCTCAGAGATGAGAGAGTTTAGGTAATAGTCCACCACGCTAGCCAAGTCCTGATTGGTGAACTTCACATAACTTTGAGTACGTTATGTCTCCATAACGTACTCTCAGGCATACAGGTTTCCTCACGATATTTTCCTTCACCGTCAAAGCGAGTGATAATTAATTCATAATACGCACAT